>PVKA01006633.1:34950-82497 GCA_004027165.1 Ctenomys sociabilis | reverse complement strand
TGTGTGTGTGTGTGTGTGTGGTATGTGTGCCTCTGTGATATGCAGTCAGGCCAGAATTCAATCCCAATGCCACCATTTCCTAATATAGAAACTTGGACAAGCGACTTAATTTCTCAGGGCCTAAGGTCTTCATCAGTAAAATGGGAATACCAGGCCCACACTGACACTAATAAGAGACATTAAACAAATGCCCAGCACGGTACAGAGATTTCCTACAGTTTAAAATCTTTTCCTTTTCCCATTTTGTTACGAATAACAATAACTGAGAGATGTAGTTAAGTGAAATTGAAAGGCAAAGTGGAGAAAAAAGGAGGCGCAGAGGTCTGGTGAATGTGCTTGGAAAGAGACACGGCCATCCCTCGCGCTCGCATCTGCTGACTGAAGGCTTCCACGCACACGGATGTGACTTTACAAGCCCCATGGCTGGAGCAGGCAGTCGTGAGCAGATGGGCAGTGAGGAGTAACTGCGGACCGAAGCGGGCATTTGGACCACAGGCGATGGCTCCCGCTTCTTCTGCTGGAGCCGTTCCTCGCAGCGCTGGACCCATCTACACCGAAGTGGGAGGAGGAAACGGCATTTAATCGACCTATGTCATTCTACCTTAACATTTTAAAATTCCCCTATCACTTCTGCCTTGTATTAGCACTGTGCTGCCTCTCTCAGTATCCAGCAAGTGCCTCTGACAAAGGCCCAAGCGGCAAAACGGTGCCAACACAACTGGTGGGAAACAAAGACTTGAGTCCCGCGACCAGGTTCCCTTGACCAAATGCCAAATATCAGATGGGTGATTTTTTTTTTCCTCTCTGAATTATCCATTTCTTGACCAAACCAATAAACATAACTGGCTCTTTTGATGACTGTTACCATTACTTTTACATAAAGGGGGAAGGAAAATCACAGTTGTGAAGCACTGCTGTGTCCCCGGATCTGTGTGAGGCATTTTACTAACACTCCACGTAACGCTCACTGCCCTGTGAGGGAGAATGTGTGGCTCTGCTTCACTGAAGTGATACTTTGAAGCTCAAAGAGGTGGCATAATTTGCCAGCGGTCACACAGCTAATGTGTGGGAAAGCCAGAGCTCTCGTCTGCTGGATGCTAAAGCTTCAGTTTTTCCAACAAGTACCCACTAAACACAATAGAAGTCTAGCTGCAGGCTCCTTCTTTAGAACTCTGCCATCTCAATTTCCAAATCTGTTCTGAGTTTTCCTTGTGTTGGCCCACTCATGGGGCCCAAGGGAGATTTTCGAGGAGGAGGTCCCAAGGTTAAAAAGCACACGTGTGCAAGACACCACCAACAAAAGCAGGTAGAATGGAGGCAGAGCACGAAAGTGCAAGGCAAACACCTGCATCTTGATTACATTCTTGCACAGGGTGTTATCTCATATTTACATTCTTACATAGTGCATAGCCAGTGCATGCCTGCTTACCTGTGCTGTCATGGTTACGTAACTGTATCCCACAGTGCACCTGTGAGACAAGGGAAGTCAGGCCCTCTGGTGTCCTTAAATGGCCCTGAGCTCTGAAGCAGACTGAGTGGTTCCCCATACCCTGTTAAAGGAAAAAAAAAAAAAAAAAAAAAAAAAAAAACCTATTCTAATGTTATCCATGCTCTTTACTCACTGAAAGAAAAAGAAAACCCCTACAAAAAATAAGAAGAGCCTGCTTCACAACCAGAGAAACTGAGGCTGAGAGTGGCTTAAATAAGGCTTCTCTATTAGCAAGGAAGGGTTCTGGGCATAAAAAGCCCTACTTTGGGGGAAGCTCTGTCTGTGTCCTGGGCTGGAAGAGCTCCATAGTGGCTCTGCCATCAAAAAGAGAGTGCTTCAGAGTTCAGCATGAAATAGAAGCAACCTCCTCAATACTTTCCTGGGCTCTCAGCCTTCCTGATTACATAGGTCTCCAAATAGTCCCCTCATTTTCCTCTCCAGAGTCAAGGCCCCCAGGTCTGCCGTGGGTCTGTGAAAAGGCCAGCTGCCTGCTAACCTGGGAACTGCAACCTCTTTTCATCCACTCATTTCCCCTCTGTCAACAGAGGGCTCCTTTAAGAAACTTAATTCTGCACAGTCTATCCCTGATGCAAAGATCACAATAACCCTGTTCTTTAACTCCTAGAGAAAGCAAGTATCTCCTTACCTACAAAATACCCCTTTCTATTCTGACCCAAGCTATCTGGCCAACTTCATCAATTCCAGCTGCATCAACCTCCCAATTGTGTTTAATTATTTAACCTGATGCCATAGCTATAGTTGTATACTGCTAACCCCAACTCCATCTGACCTTTGCATAACCAAACCCTTGAGTTTGGCCAAGCATAAGGACTCCTTTGCAGCTAAGTATGAGCACATGGCTTGATGCTGACCAATGGGATGTAAGGGAAAATATGTACTATTTCTGGGCTATTTATGTCATTATAGAAAGCTTCTTGCTCACCACCTTGTTGGTAATAAACAAGCTCTGACCCACTGATGGTAGGGGGAACTGTCTAAGGACACCTGAGGACAGACCCCCCCCTTGTCTAGCACAGGTGCACCCTGGGATATAGATATGTAACCATGACAGCACAAACGAACAAGCATGCACTGGTTATGCACTATGTAAGAATGTAAATATGGATCACAACCTGTACAAAAATCTAATGATGATGCAGGCATTTCTCTTGCACTCTTGTGCTCTGCTCTGCTCCATGCTGTCTGCTATTGTTGCTGACATCTTGCACACATATTTTTTTTTTAATACTGGGACCTCTCTCACCCTGCAAGCATACTGACAACTGTTTGAGACATCGGACACTGAGGTGAGTGGTCCCATGGAGGCTGTGGAAACAGTGCCCAAAGGTGAGGGAGAGCGCCGTGGAATGGCTGATAAATAACTCTGGCCTTGCCATGACTACCTGTAGCCACCTTCCTGCCATCTTGGGAGGCCCTGGCAAACTGGGAAATGGTCCATTTGGAGCCTGGGGATGTCTTGCAAGTCTTGGAAACCATGGACAAATTTCTCCCCCTCACCATGAAATAGTGGGGCATGTGGCTTAGGTGTTTTTCTCTCTCTTCTGCTGAATAAATCAAGCAGTCAATAGCCTTGTCCAGAAAGTAGACAAGTTGCAGGATACAGGGGAGGACCATAAGCAATGGCTGGCTGCTGCAGAGCTCATGTCTTTTTCTTGAGGCATGGAAAGCACTGCCTCCTCCAGAAATGTCTCCAGAGGTATAAGTCTTCATGCCCAAGAATACCCCAAGAACATCCCCTGGTTTTCCACACTATTTATAGGCTGGCTATTCATCAAAAAGTAGAGGTGGAGGAACCCCTAGCCCAGTACTCACCTCTATCTGGCACCCAACATATACAACCTATACAGCCATGGAGCTATGGAGCTTGAAAAAACAAACAAAACCCTCCTCTATGAGCCAGGTTCTACAGGATAAGCAGAGGTTGGCCCCAGATGCAGATAACCAGACTATGATAACCTGGCTGATGGCAGCAGTTCACCTGGTTTGGGAAGATCCAGGTGACCTGCCAGAGTGAGTCACTGTCTACACTTGATAACTGTGCTGTGTGAAATGGGCAGGCAGCAGATGATACACAGCAGTACCACAGCTCAGATGAGGAACTGCTTATGGCACACATGAAGGACAGGATCCAGGCATGTTTTGCCTTTGTCAGTCCTTTTGGCCCCCTGTACAGATCACTCCCACACAAGGAGAATCCCTGTTATGAATTTACATGGTAAAAACCATAGTCCAAGGTCATCCACACTATGGACTGCTGACTTCCCCACAGGTCACATAGACTGTGTACCTGGAGGCCATGAGGGGATGGGAAACACTGTCTTGAAATTGGGAAAAGGGATGATACTCTCTGCCCAGAGTCCTTCAGTATGGCCCGTGCAGAAGCCAGATAGAACACAGCAAATGACTGTAAAGTCTCACCTTGATGCCAGCAGTCAGGACCAACTTGGCCCCACCCGAAAGCACAGGCAATGGACCTTAAAGATGTTGCCACAAGGCTATTAGTATAGCCCAACTTCATGTAACGACCTAGTGACCCATGACATGGCCCCATAGGTCAAGCCACATTCTGAGTCACTATTTCACCATATTGACATTATGCTAGCCTCTGGTTGCTTTGCATATTTGAAAGCCACTGTACACAGTCTGAAGGAAGTCTTGCTGACAAGGGGGTGGGCCATGGGCAAAGACAAGGTCCAGGAAACTGGCTTGTCTGTCAAATTCTTGGGTGTTACATGGTCAGATAAGACCAGGCCCATGACAGTATGCCAACTGCATGCATATGTGAACCTGCTCGACTTTTGGTAGACATATAGACCTGATGCATCCTTTATACCAGATGACCAAAAGGGGCACAAGGGGCTGCACAGATGCATCAGACGCTGACTTGTGGAACTCTTTGCACAGGTGCATGCCCTACAAGTCATTGACCCTGCTTTGCCATTTATCCTAGCCACCAAGTGGATCATGATGGATTTGACTGAGCCTACGACAAAAACAGGGTGCTCAGAAGCACCGTGTTGGGTTTTGGCCTCAGCTGTGGAAGGGAGCTGAGAACCGGCATTCCATGATTGAAAAACAGCATTGCTGTACACTGCTCTACATGCCTGTGAGGAATCGCAAGACAGAGGGAGGGCTGGGTACAAGCATGGCCAGCCCATCCCAGAAATGGAGTAACACAAGGCCCCGACTCTCACATGTTGGGGGACACACCTCCAACATCAGGCCTCTTTCTTGGGTAGCCTGTTGGGACTGGTGATGCTCAAGGCCCGGGAACCCATCTGGGAGGACAGACTCTAGCACTTAACTCAATAGTCCATATTCAAAAGGGAAAGAGGGACCTCTGGCAGATGCTAGATATGCTGATGGGTCTATCCACACTCCAGCCCCACGATGGGCAGCGGCCTCTGTCCAGCCAGGTACAGAAGTACTCTGTTTTGAAATGGGAGCATATAGGTCAAGCTAATGGGCAGAGATGTGGACAACGCATTGCTTACGATGCATGAAGAAGGCCCCCTACATGTATGCATTTCAGTCAGGCCATGTTGTTGGGACTGATGCTCTGGCTGCCAGCTTGGGCAGCTCAGGAGTGCCAGATAGGCACTCTTTGGGGGTGCCGACGTAGGAGGAGATGTATGGGAGTGGTCAAAGAGCTGAGCATGTAGGCTCTGATGATTCAGGTCATAATCTCCTCCTCTCTCCAGGAAATCACTTAGCAGGTACCTTGACCAGGCATTGCAGTGGTTGACTGCTAGGAATAGTGTCTGACCAAAGATGTTGACTGCTGCATACAGGATGCCACTAGGAAGAGCACTTGACCAGACCCAAAGACCATAGCTCTAACTCTCCAGGTTGAAGCCCCTTGATCAACATATGGCCCAGGACTTGAATATTATGTAGTAGGCTTTGATGCTACTCTACTATTCAAGTGAAAAAAAGTGGTCTTGGGCACTGGCAATATAGCTCAGCAGACTAAAGCATCTGCTTAGGCAGCCTTAGACAAGCGCAGAGACCACAGTTCTATCCCCAGCACTACATGCTGCACAAGCCCCTCCCCCAAGATGGACTGAACCAGCCACGGAGTCTGAGGTTCATGGTATATGCCTGCAATCCCAGCACTGGGGAGCCTGAAAGTAGGAGGATCACTATGAGTCCAAGCTGTGTAGTGAGACCCTGTAACAACCAGAGGTGGGGGGAGAGGGAGAGGAAGGGGGGAGGGAGAGAGGAAAGGGGAAGGAGGGAGGGAAGAGGGAGGGAGGGAAAGAAAGACAGAAAGAGAGAGAGAAAGAGGAGAGAAAGAGAAAGAGGAGAGAAAGAGAAAGAGAGAAAGAGAAAGAGGAGAGAAAGAAAGAAGAAAGAAAGAAAGAAAGAAAGAAAGAAAGAAAGAAAGAAAGAAAGAAAGAAAGAAAGAAAGAAAGAAAGAAAGAAATGCCTTGCAAAACCACCTGATTCTTGATTTGTCAACTACAGCACTACAGCATAGGGAGGTACTTGTGCCCTGTTATACATTGGATGTTACATTTATATACCTTTGACCTTTGCAGGGGTGGGATGTGGGAAACCGCACAGTCTGCTTCAGAGCTCAGGGCCATGTGAGGACACCTAACGATGTGACCCCGCTTGTCTAGCATAGGCACACACTGGGCTACAGTTATGCAATCACATGACTTAGTATAAGTAAACGTGCATGTGCTGCTTATGGTACTATGTAAAAATGTAAACATGCGATAACAACCTGTATAATTACATAGTAAAGATGCAGGCAGTTGTCTTGAAGTCTTGCTCTCTCCTCTGCTCCATGCTACCTGCTTTTGTTGCTGATATCTTGCACACATATTTCTTTAATTGTGGAACTTCACTTGCAGAAATCTTCAATGTCCCTCACTGCTCCCCAGGGGGCAGCATCAGGGAACATCGATCCCTGGAAACTTATTTTACTTAGTTTGAAAGGGAGATGAGTGTTCCACTGTATTTATTTTAGAGATAATTTCTAAAAACACCTAGATGAGAGTGCAGAAGTAAAACAGAAAGCAAGAAAGAAAAGAAAAATCCCATGAAGTATACATTAACAAGCCAGTCGCCACTACAAAAAGCTGGTGTACAATCACAATTGGAATGCTGAGAAAGAACACAGACTATGGGGGAGTGATCTTGCTCTAGACACCAGGACAATGGGGAATCTGTACACCAACACCTGCCAAGGTGACTGAAATATTTGGAGGAAGAAGGCACTCAGCACCTGGCACACTAGGCCTTGCCCACCCAGGCAGAGAGTCCAGGGCAGGGGCAGAGAGAGCCCTCAAGCAGAGTGCTAAAAAGCAAAAGAAAGTCTGGAAACAGAGAAATAGTGAGTAATAAAGAGGACCTAAAGCTTAGGGTACAACTTAACTGTTAGGGTACAAGAAAAGCCCAGCTACTTCTTTGTCCCTTTCCTTAGAGATTGGGTTTTTATAACAGATAAATAAACATGTTTTAAGCCTCTCTAACTTAGTCTCTGTTGATGCATATGTCTCTGTAACCAACAACCCAGTTTACCCAAGCTTGTGCAACCACCTGCATGCAAGACACATTTCTGTCACTTTCTGAGCCTCTGTTTCTCCAAGAAAATGTGGAATTCTATTGCTTCCTCATGGGGATATTTTTAAGAGTAGCTGGGATGACACATACAACATACCCTGGCACATCGTGCTGCTGTTCTTGTCCCTTTTCCAAAGCTGCTCATTAATGTGCCTTGATAAGCCACATGATCTTCAGGGCCAGCCTCTTCCAGGAAGATGGCAAAGGAAAGTCCCAGAATGGCTGACATTAGCAAAGGCTCAACCGGCAGACACACTGCCCAGAGGTAGCATGGCGTGGGGACAAGGGGCCAGAGCCAAGGGTCTAACCCAGAAAGTGGCATCCAACCTAGGAAGAAAATAAACCATGGGGAGCTAATCCCAGTAATTTTGGAGCTTTCTGCAGAAGTTCCCAAGGCCCCGGCCACATTGTCAAACAGGGACATAGTGTCCCAGAGTGTTTGAGAAATGAGTAGCAGGTGACCCTAATTATAGCCAAGAATTTTCTCCACTGTGCTCAGCTAGTGACATGGCAGCCTATACCCTTAACCTCTCCCCATCCATACAGACCCAGAGCAGCTGAGAATCCACAGCTCCCCATTTTGAAGACCCAGTCAATGGGTCTTCAGTGGATCATTAGTAATTGCAGTGAAGGTTAGGGTTAGGGTTAGGGTTAGGGTTAGGGTTAGGTTAGGCTTAGGGTTAGGTTAGGGCTAGGGTTAGATTAGGGTTAGGGTTAGGTTAGGGTTAGGTTAGGATTAGGGTTAGGTTAGGGTTAAGGTTGGGTTTACGGTAAGGGTTAGGGTTAGGGTTAGGTTTAGATTAGGATTAGAGTTAGGGTTAGGGTTAGAGTTTGGTAAAAATAAAAATATTTGCAGTTAGTTGCCCAGAGTAAATATCTGTGGATTGCTGATGGATAGTAAGTACTCAGTAATGAATATGTTTTGAAATCTAACCTAAAGGGGTATTGTTTTAACTGGTACTCTCTGTGTTGTCTATCATACATGTAGAGCTGGTCACTGGCACTAATTATTCAGTCATTTCTGTGCTGCATATTCCTGCCAGTGTCTTAGAGACAAAGGGACAGTCACGCTTATAGTATCTTAACTAAGTCATTCTAACCAGGGACAGCAAAGCAACTAACTTTAAACACATGATCACCTACTATTTTTTAAGCATTGGCTTATCAGAATTATCTGAGTTCAAAGCTTTTGAGCCCCAACCCCAGCAAACATAATCTAGAATATTCGTGTTTTTAAAATAAACTTTATTCTTAGTTTTTCTGTTAGACAATAGCACACAGAATTTCTGTATATGTCCAAATCCAGATTCTCATATCATTAACATCTTATGTTAGTGTAATACATTTGTTAACATTCATGAACCAATATGGATACATTTTTAATATCATTTTCTGCTCCAGAATCTCAGTTAGGATACCACATGTCATTTAACTGTCATACGTCCTTAGGTTCTTCTTTTTTTTTTTAGTTTTTCTCTTTAGTCAGCAATACCTACTTTTATTTTTTATTAACTTTATTGCGAAACAGCAATGAGATAGTTTCAAAACTGATTAATAGGATATTTTCAATAATTAATACATTGCATATTGTTGTCTTCATAGTGATTATTCATAGTACAAGATGTGGTGCAGGGTTTCAGGGTAAATCCTGAGGGAATGAATGACCTTGGCAGACACAAAAGTTACATTTTCTGGTATATAGGTCTTGCTTTATCTTGATCTTAACCACTCAGCAGAAAAGTATAAACATGAGGTGTAGAAAGTAAAACGACATTAATATGCTGAACTGTAAAAGGCTCAAGTCAACAACTTCTGACATTGCCAATCCTATGATAACCCACTACTATTATGGACTACTGGACTATCTTGGATTATTTTGCTGAATTCACACACCTACAATATTTAAATGGCAATGTAATACCTATCTCTAACAAAACTAAAAAAAAAAAAAAGTTATACAAACAAAGGACCATTTTGTATCTGTATATACAAAATAGGATAGATATACAGCTACGTTCTCTTAATTCAATGAGAAGAAAGATTTTTATTAATAGTGTTTGGACAGGATATCATGTCTTGGGCTCTTCTTGGCTATAATAGCTCTTCAGATTATCCTGCTTCATGATGACACTGACAGTTTTGTAGAGTACTGGTCAGGTATGTCACTGGATGTTCCTCTATTGAAGTTTAAAGTTTTTCTCATGACTACACTAGAGTTCAAAATCCATACTTATTATACCATGTGAAGGATATACAGTATCAGATGGTTTATCACTGTTGATAGTGACCTTGATCACCTATATACTTTGCCAGCTTTCTCCACTGTAAAGTCACCCTTTTCTTGTCCAGTTCTATCCTGTACTCTGGAAGGTAGTCACGGTGTACAGTCCACAAGCAAGCAGCAGGAAACTATGCCTCCCTTCCTGGAGGGTGAAAGATAAACATTAACTATTTGAAATTTTTCTCTCCAGTAAATTTATCTCTTCTCTCCTCTTTTTTATTCAAACATTTTCTACATCAACATCAACTACAAGCTATTTTATTTTTTAGCTTCTAATCCAATACTACTTGACTCTCCTGAATGAAGTGCTCCAGCTTGGGTCCTTGGCTTGGGCCATGTCTCTGTGATATGCTCAACTTAGTCATTTGCTTGTGCCTTTGTTTCCATTTCTGAATACTTCCTTGCTTTCAGACACTCTAAGGTGTAGCAGGTTCATCTTATATTTTTCCTATGCCAATCTTAGGATAAGATCTTTTTTTTTCAAAGAGCCCCAGTTCCCACTAGCTTTTAGAAACTGATTTGAGTACTAGGTGCAAGACCTGAATTTTATTTAACTCCTTATTTGAAAATAATTTGAAAAGTTACAATATAGCACAAAGAACATCCATTTATTCTTTACCCAGAATCATCTCTTTTAGTCCACTGTGCCATTTGCTGTATCATTTGTGCTCTTTTTCTCTTTATACAATTTTTATAAGCCATTTGTGATCTCACAGCCGTGTACCTTTAAACACTTCGGTGTGCATTTGGTAAAAAGAATGAGAAAACTCTCTTGAATAACCACAGTTGCTTATCTCTCTCAGTTTGGCAGATTTCATTCTTTATTTTCTAATCTTCTGTATATTTTTCCAACTTGATGAAATCAAACATTTTTATAGGTTTTTTTCTTCTGGTACAGAATCCAGCCTAAGCTTCTATATTGCACTTAGTTGTCAAATCCACTTAGTCTCCTCTAACCAGGAATAGACTCTCAGCTTTGCTTTTCTATGACATTATTGTTTTGTGAAGAATGGTATGGGCTCCTTTTAATAGAACATCCCCCTTTGGGGGCTCTGTGCTTGCCCAGGATTAACCAAACTTTGAGTACAGAGTTCTAAGGGTTGCCTTTATACCTAAAAACAACCACAGACGAGGAAGTTCTATTAAATTTGTGAGAAGGACTCACAGAACTCACTGAAAGCTACTGTACCCGGCCATAGTTTATAACAGGGAAAGGTACAGATTGAAATCAGCAAAAAGAATAGATGGGAGGTTCCAAATGTGAGGTCTCTGTGCCCTTGGCCCTTGGAGTTAGCTTGTATTTGTCTCCTACCAGTTCTCTATGACAATACATACAAGTGTTGGTTCAGGGAAGTTTACCAAGCTTCAAGGTATTGTTTGTTGGAAATCACTGCACAGGCCAGAGTGATGGACTGGCTGATTACCCCTGGTTGAACTCAGCCTCCAGCTTAACAGATATCATGTGACCACAAGCCCCCAGTGATTCACATGGTCGGTCTTTCCTCCTGAGACTCCAGGCATGGCCAGCCCCTTCCCTGAACAAGAAAAGACACCAGATATGACACGGATAACTTCCCAGAAGCTGAGGTCACAGAGCCAAGTTCTTTATCATGCACTAATACTTCCTCATTAATAAATCCAGATACATTTCCAACTGTGATACCATGTAAGCAATATTATATATTTGTCAAACTCTCATTCATATCTAAAGGCACATATATGCCTGCCTGCTCCTCTCTGGCGACAGTAATCATGAATGCCAATTTAAGGTACTGGTCAAGCTCTTCACTAACAATAAACTACATTTTCTTTTCTTTTTTTTTTTTCTTTTTGGCAGAACCAGGGACTGAACTCAGGCCTTTGCACTTGCCAGGGAAGTGCTTATTCCACTGAGTCTTCTCCCTGGCCCAGAAACTATATTTTCCTTTCTTCTGATAAATCATTTATTAGAAGAAAAATTTAAGATCAATCAAATGTTCTGTGTTACGGTTTGTGTCTAGCTGTCCCCCCAATACCTCATGCAGTCATGGGGCGGATGTCTAGAGTTTGAGATTAACTCATGATCCACTGGGATTATGGGTGATCCACTGGGATTACAGGTCCTAGTACTGCTGAAATTATGGGTGTAAGTGTTATGCCCAAACTGGGGCAGAAAGCCTGAATGCAATATAAGAGAGACAGAGAGACAGACTCTCTCCCTCTGTTGCCATTGTTGATGTTCTGGCGCCGTGAACTGCTGCTCTCTGCCATGTGCCCCTCTGCCTCGGAGCCAGCCGAGTATGGACTGAAACCTCCAGTCATGTGAGCTAAATACATTTTCTTTCCTTCATTTTTGGTGTCAGTTATTTGTCCCAGAAATGAGAGAAGAGTAACTGAGACATGCTGCTGCTAATCAAACTTCCCCTGGATTTGGCATCTCCTGATATACTCTGCCTAAATCAAACTTCACAGTGACACTTGCAAAATACTGATACTCCATCTCAAATTCTTTTCTCCAGCTTTTTCAGTCAGCAGTTTTCTGGTCATAGTACCCCTGTAACCAAACACCTGAGGAAAACAACTGAGAGGAAGAAAGGTACATTTTGGGCTCATGGTTGCCAAGGTTTCAGTTCATGGTTAATTGGTTCCAATTATGGAACAGCACAGAGAGAAAATCTGCTCATCTCCCGGCAACCAGGAAGCAAAGACTAAAGGGAGTGCCAGGAAGAGAACGAGGTCAAGGCCAGCAGTACACCCTTCCAAGCTGAGCACCCCCAGAACCCTCTCTCCAGAGACTGCCCCTGTCAATAGCACATCCAGATAATGAACTCATCAGCCAAGTTAATCAGTTGATGAAGTTAGCACCTTCACAATCCAGTTGCCTCTCTAGCCCCCTCTGTGAACTTCGAGGCAGTGAGGATCAAGCCCTCAATACATGAGCCTTTAGGAGGCAACTTCTACTTAGACGCTAACATTCACCAAAATGGAGGGAAGATGGCAATGCTACTAAACATCCCCAGGAGATTCTGATGCCTTTCACAGAAACAGGAAAATGAGAACATCTCACCTTATGGGATGAGGATGAGGCATGCACCTGGAGCAGAAGGAGGAGCTTCCAGGGCTCTGAGGTGTGGGAGCGCCCAACTCACTCAGGAACAGGCAAGGGGCAGGGGCTGGGAGGAAGAAGTCTTCTTGGATGTGCTCTGCTTATTTATTCTTTGTTCTTTCTAACAGCTTCCAGTCCTCCTTAGGACCTTCCTCACTTTGCTGTGCAGAGATATAGCAGCAACAGCAGCACCTGAAGGCTTCTAAGACACACAGAATCTCAGATCCTATCATAGATAGGTGGAATCACCACTCGCATTTTCTCAACTCTAGATGGATTGCAAGCACATTAGCTTCTGGAAAACTCTGCCCTTCAGGAAGCCGCTTGTTCCAGTCCCCAGCTCTTTCAGCCCCATGTCAGACCACACACATCAAACTGTGACCACACTGCTCCAAGTCCCCATGCTGTCTGCAGCCCCCATGCTGCATTCCTGGGCTGGGCTGTGACCTCCCCAACACTCCAACACTTTGAATGCTTAATTTCTCTTCAGTGAACTGGACTCAGCTAGAAGATTCCCTCTGGACTTCCCTGGTTCCACCACACCCAGAAGAGGCCTCTGCCACACCCTTCTGAGGAATCTCAACATTAACCCTCCCTGAATTCATCTATTGTACAACAGCTGACCATTTTCCTGTATTTCTCTTCACTTGAGATTGCAAGCAATTTGAGGGCAGAGCCTGTATCTCATTTACACAGGGTTCCCAGCACTCAAGAAAGGTTTCTACACCCGAATAGGGGCTAGTAAAATTTTCTTGAATACATAATAAACGTATGTTTGATTATAGGAATTGACATTTTAGGGCCGGGGAGATGGCTCAGTAGAATAAGCACTTCCCTGGCAAGCCCAAGGGCCTGAGTTCAATCCCCAGTTCTGTCAAAAAAAAAAAAAATTGACACTTAGTGGTTATGTGACCAACACTGTTCCATATATGCACACACCTACATCTATGCTAATTGTGTAGATATAGTGATTATGACCATTTTGCAGATGAGAACACTGAGCTACAGAGAAGTTAGGTGAACCAAGTTTACCTGCTAGTAAATGCTACAGGTGGAATTTGAATACCAGCAGTCTGACTCCAGAATCTCTAGGCTTCCTAAGCTGGGTTTTCTGATACAAACTTAGAAAGAGGAAAGCACCAGTTCTCCTCTCAGTTACCACAATAGATGGGCAAGACCTCACAGTCCGACCTATAAATCCAAAGAGCCAGACCTTAAACCTTCAGCATCTATTACTGCTGGCAAAGTACCTGGGAGGCAGGCTTTGTCAGTGCTGATCTTACACAAAAATGTGACTGTCTGGCACACAGTAGGTTTATTGAGGAATCTTTGCAAACAGGAAATTTTTGTTTTGTTTTGTTTTGTTTTGTTGCTGAACCAGGGATTGAACTCAGGCCCTTGTGCTTGCCAAGCAAGCACTTATTCTACTGAGCTGCCTCTCCATCCCCTAGGAAAATACCATAAATCTATGTGTTAAATATAGGACAGGTAGAAATAACTATTCATCATCCATCCATTTGAAATGATCTATTGAGCACCTACTGTGGGCCGGTATTATACCAGACCAAAAGGATACAGTAGATGAAACAAAGACCCCACTTAGTATAGAGTTCCCATAAATGTCCTTATGGAAGTCTTTCCCTATTTTTCTATCTACTTTTCTATTGGGGAAAAGAAGATAATAGAAAAATAGGGAAATTAATATGTAATTTATATCAAGTGGTGTTAGGTACTATAAAGAAAATTACAGCAGAACAAAAAACCAGACAACAGTCAGGGTACGAACTACTGAATCATGTTAAGCTTGTACTGCAGAACAAGTGATTCCAGCAGCTTGGCAGCCTGCACAAGTGCACGCTTTGCTCCCAGAAGGCTTCTGCAGGTGTGAGCTAAAGCTCGAACAGCGGGTTCTTCTTGCTTAGGCTTCTGGACTCACCTTGTAAGCTCTTTCCTCTAGTCGTCCCTGGATCCACCAACCAGGGGTTAGAGGCTCCTGCTGTGAGCTTCCACACAATGCTGCTTGGGGCTCACCAATTTGCAAGGCTTCCACCTCTGCAGTAGACAAGGAGTGGTAGGAATATCTTCCTCAGAAAGTTGTGCTGAAATATTTGACAAAACTAAACAAAAAAGGGGATACAGATGAATGACCATTTTGTATCTGCATATTCAAAATAGTTAAGATACATATACAGCTACATTCTCTTAATTCAATGAATAGAAGCATCTGCTCTAATAGTGTTTGTAAACAGAATATCATGTCTGCATGTTGTACAGCAATTAACCACTAAGACAACAATATGCAATGTATTAATTATTGAAACTGTCCTACTAATTTGATTTGAAACTATCTCATTGCTATTTGTTTCTCAATAAAATTATGGGAAAAAAAGTGCTGAGAACTGAAGGACTAGTGCATGCAAAGCAGCAAATCACGGGTACACATTTTTGGCTCTGGGCATTAGCCTGGAGACTCACACAGGCTAAGCACACCCCTACCACTGTGCTACATCCCCAGCCCAATAATGGCAATATTTAAATATATACTATTATGAAGAGTCTTATCCCAGTTAAAGAATTGCAGAAAGCTTGAGAAGAACACATACAATGACAGAAGATATTCAAACTGTGACCAGAAGGAAAAGGAAGGCAGAATTAAATTTTATTAAGCCCTAACCAGGTGACTGACTCATTCAGACCCTCCAAATCATGTTTCATTCACTTTCCATTGCCCTCTCTCAAAAGCAAAGTAGACACTATTGTCTTCATTTTTCAGAGCCTAAACTGAAAAAAAAGTTCAAAAATGTTCTCAAGGTCACATAGCTCCTTTGTGGTATTTTTCTTCCTTCACTGTAAAAAGCTGTTCCTGTACCATTCCAGCAGAAGTGTCCTAAAATGCTATCAATATTCCCAATACTCAATCACTAATCTCTCCAAAAAGCACATCTCAAATCTGCTCTCTAGACCCAGCACAATTCATATCGGGAGAAATTGATTCTTATTAATGAAGTAAGACAGGCATAAGAAAGTCTCAAAATCAAGCCACAGCCCTTGATGGCAACATAACCTGGCACAAACTGTCTGAACTCTGAGTCTTTATTTGCTCATCTGCAAAATGATGATAAAGATCCCTCACCAAATGATTATGGAGATTAAGTAAGATTATAGATGCAAAAATACCATCATGCCTATTGTTTTAGTCTGAATCTGCAAATCAGGCCCTACTGAAATAGTTTGAAAATCCCTCAACATCAGAAGCCACTGAAATGATAATCTAACTTCTAATAGCCATGGTCACTTTTGTAGATATAAGGAAATATTACTTTGAAAAAATTCTTTGGAGGAAATGAAAAAAGCAAAAGAGTTTATCTTTCTTTTTATGGGTAGAAAAAGTAAGTAAACAGGAAGACCATGGAGATTGAACTAATTTCATAACCCAATATTTAAGTTTCTTTCTTTTTTGGGGTAGTAGGGAACCAAGGATTGAACTCAGGCCCTTGTGCTTGTCAGGGAAGCACTTTTCTACTGAGCCATCTCCCCGGGCCCAAGTTTTTTATAACCTATAGAGCAAAGTGTTTTGCTTTAACTGTATACATGTAAGTGAATGACTGGGGAAAGGGAGAGGGGGAGAGAAGGAGGGAGGGAAGAAGGAAGGGAGGTCAGAAAAAGAAAAGGGAGAAAGGAAAGAACACATACTGGGCTTTAAAAAACAATATATACTGAGCTTGTCATTTTTAAAATCTACTATTATTTGGGATTGAGGCAGGAATTCTAATACAGATATCAAAAATATCTCCCATAGGTAGGAAGTCAGTGCTTTTTTTCATAGTCGCCTGGTAAGCACCACCAGGAGAGCCCATTCATGCACAGGGAGGGGGTTTTTATTTTCACGAGCTTTCCAAGTTATTCTTAAGAGCAAGCAAATCTGGGAAACACCATTCAAAAACCAGTGAACTTGCAAATTTCAAGATGTGTCACCTCCCAGCAGGTCTACTAATTGTGACTTTGAGTATTTTTGGCTAAGGCAACTACCAAACCATCAGAAAGGTCTCTAATGTGACTGACAATGTACTTTAAAAAAAAAAAGTACTACTATAATTAATTTTAAAAAATAATTGAGTACTGCTACAAATTGGAACCCGCCTGTCTCTCTGAACAGTAAGAAAAAAGTATTCTGGTGATAGCAAAAGGAGGAATCCCATTTTGGGGAACAGAAAGTGACCTCGTGGGTCGCCTTGGCCAGGTGATAAATAGCAAGCCCTGACACCGAGCCAGGTGGCCTGCACTTTGGTAACTCCTGTCAGGAATCAGCACCAGAGAGCTCAAGTAACAGCAAGAACGGGGAAGAAAGAAATGCAGGAGGTGAAGAAATCATGAGCAAGAGTACTCATTCAGGCTAATGAACTATAATATGTAATGACATAGGGTTGACAGGGCCTTTTTACAAATGTCTCCTTGAACTTTCAGAACAACTCTGAAAACTAACTTATACCCACTTTACAGACAAGTTCAGACTGGTAGTCGTACTAGCAGTGGATACTTGGATTTCCAGTCTAGAACTCTGGCTCTTTTCGACACAGTGCTGCATCTCCATTGCTCAGCTTGTGCCTGAGATGAGCAGTGTTGCAGTTAACTCTGGTATTGGGCTCAGACTGCCTGCATTCAAATCCTAGCTCCTCTTCTGCTGGCTGTGAGTTCTTAAGAAAGTCACTTGTTCTCTCTGTGCTTCCTATCTGTGTACAACATGGACAGTGATGCTGAGACAACAGCACCTGCCTCTTGGGGAAACACTCAGCAAATCTGCAAGTGATATTTGACCGGTAACTGCTGGCTTTGTCACTGGCATCCAAAATACCGGTTCTCAGGGATGGAATTGGACTGCTTCTGGCTCATCCTTTCGGGGTGGGGGGCTACCTAGATAAAAGTGGGACTCCTGGCCAACACAGAAGGACCCCAGGACACCATGCACTGACTCCTCACTCACCTTTGAGGTCTCTGAAACTATTGTCAAGGCAGGGAAACCCAGATAGCTAATAGACTCTCCCACATGATACTTATCACCAGGTAATTTGAGAAAGAATTTAATGTGTATGCCTTGTGTCACTCACATTTCCACCATCGAGGCAAAATACCAGACACCTTCAAAGTTAAGGAGGAAGGTTGTGGGGTTCCCAGTTTCTAGTGATTTCAGGCCCAAATCAGCTGATTTCCAGCATGGTAGAAGGACAGGGTGGAGGAATGCTGCAGAGTGAGAGAGGAGGCAGGAGGGAGGGACAAGAACACAGCCTCCTCTGTCTCATCACCTGTCTTAGTTGCTTTCCTCATTACTGAGACAAAATACCCAGTGCTTATAATCAAGGGAGGAAAGGTTTGTTTAATTCACAGTATGTAGAGGTTTCAGCCCATAATCTGCTGGTTCCATGGCAGCATGGCATGGCAGAGGAGAAACAGCTCATGGTGGAAAGAAGGCAGCAAAGCAAGAGACAACCATTGCTCTTTGTCTCTTGTATTTGATCCAGATTAGCCACTGTTAGGGGCCATAGCACTCACGCCCTTAATCTTAGTACCCTTGATTCGAGCAGTGCACCATGAATCAATCCCCATGTCACACACTCTGGATCCAGCCTCTTCTGAACAGACCCACCTATGATTCCAGGAGGCTACGGGGAATAACTTGACACAGCCCTGTAATTCCCAGCCAGGCCCCACTGCCGAGCTGCACATTTAGCTACCACATTTATCCTCATGAATGGAAGAATCTACTGTTAAGTGTAGGGTCTCTAGGTACAGCCACCTTCCAAATTCATGAGGCTTTGGGGCTGGCCCATCACGTCTAACCCACAACACTGCTGATGACGAGGGGCTGCTCGCTCAGAGGATCCTGTTGTCCTCCAGAGAGCTGAGGCCTCCTCCTCAAGACTAGAAACGCTGGTCCATTTTAACCAGTCTCTTGTAGGGAACCTCAGCAGAGGAGAGCTGGAGAGGGGAACAAACCTCCGCAGGGACTGGCACACATGAGAACCAAGCTCCATGTAGTGCATTCACCAACATTCTGAAAGCCTACTAGTCCCATGGCTACGTCAAAATCCCGGAACTCTGGGAATTAGAGACAGGAGAATCACAAGTTCTAGACCAGCCTAGGCTGGTAACTTAGTGACTTAGCGAGGCCCTCGCAAAGAAAAGTAAAAAGAGCTGAGGTTGTAGTTCAGACAGAAAGCTCCAGATGCAATCTCCAGTACCAAAAAGGAGGCATCTCATTCCCATTTTATTCTCAACCCAATGACAGCAAGCAGGCGCTGTCAGGGCCATTTCACAGATGGAGAGAAGGAGGCTCAGGTAATAGCTACTGTAGTGGCAATGCGAGCCCAAATACTTCTGCATTTATAACATCACACCGATGTGTGCCAAAACAGAGGCCAGCCGCCACACTCTTCACAGCCAAGCTGTTCGCAGCTCCTTGCCTACCTGCAGGTAGAGCATGTCTGCTTGCACCTTCTTGGCTCCTGGCACTGTCCTTAGTTTTCAGGGCAGCAAAGGAAGTAGGTCATAGGGCATCACTGCAGCACTGCCAGTCCACAGGTGCGTACTAACTGGAGTAACAACCCCATAGTCTTGGGAGGGCTGGGGGGTTCCTCCCAGCTGTCACAGACCCCTGCCAATCTAGAATGTTCTTCAAGCTGGGATCAGAGACCTCCACTCTGCTATCCTGCAGTCCCACCACACCAATGACCTTCAGGTTGCTCAGATTAGAAAAAAAAACAGCCAAGAGGATTTCAGAGAACGCGGAACAGCCAGGCCTGGGCGTGGCAAACATCCTGTCTCCTCGCAGGACTCCCAGAAAGGCGGAGGCGGTGTCGGCGCAAGCACTGACAGTGAGCGAGTTCCTCCAGTAGGGGTCGCAGGAGATCCCAGCGCCGGGCAGCTCCCAGGAGCGACCAGAACCCGGGCTCCAATGGAACGTAGTAAAGGTCAAAGAAGAGGAGGGCCGGAGTCCACAGCGGCTAGCTACCCTAGCCAGACGAGCCCGACCCCGTGGCCAGGCTCTTAGCCTCCGCCCTGCCGCTCTGAGCTCTGAGGGTCCTTTCCAGAGCCTCCCTGCTGCAGCAGCTCCCGCCTTTGCTGAAGCGGTACCTCCCCACCACGACGTCGAATCCGCCGCCTGCCAGCCCAGCCCGGGTACCAGGTTGGAGCTCCTTGTCCAGTATGTCTGTGTGCCCCTTGGAGCATTAGCAGTGAGCCCTTCACGTTATGCCTGGGGGCATAGGATGGCCCACGGAAGGTGGCAGGGGGCCAGATCAGCACTGTGATTCAGAATAAGCGGTCCTCTGTGGAGCCCAAGCACACCCCAACACACTGCGAGCGGCTCAGCTCTGGGGCCTCTGGGCCAGCTCCCTGCACTGTGCTTGGCCAGAGCCACTCTGTCCCACGCTGTCTCTGCCCCCTCGCTTTCTCCTCTGCCTTTTAGTTCTCTTTCTCTTTCCCCTGCAATGGGCCGTTTCTTTTCCTTTCCCTTTTCTTTCCGTTTCTCTTTCCCTCTCTTTCTCATCCTCCTCCTTCTCCTTCTCTTCCTCCATTTCTCCTCCTTTCCTCTCCTTTTTCCTTCCTAACTTTGCCTTAACTTTCACACATACATAAACACCTCACAGAATCAAATTCCTTCCAATAAATGCCCTCTTACTTTTTGTTTTTGGGTTTTTTTTTCAATTTTTTTTTTATTTTTATTTATTTATTCAGTACAGGGTCTCATTACACTGCTCAGACTCGGAGTGATCCTCCTCTCTCAGCCTCCCCAGCACTGGGATTACAGGCCTGTGCCACCATGCCTCTTTTGGTGACCATCACAGCACACCTGGTATTCTGGGGCTGGCACGCCAGGCAGTACCAGGGATGTTAGGGTTTCTGTCTAGCTGTCCCTCAAAAGCCTCATGCAGTCATATGGCAGACTTCTAGAGTTTGTGATTAACTGCTGGTCCACTGGGATTATGGGTGTGAGTACTGCACCCAGCCTGGGGCAAATAGCATGAGTGCAGCTTAAGGGAGACGGGGACCTGCTCTCCATCGCCATTGCTGCTGCTACTCTCCCATTTGCTCTCGCTTGTTGCCACTGCCATGAAAGCTTGCTCTCTGCCATGTGCTGCTCTGCCTTGGAGCCAGCTGAGGACTGAAACCTCCTTATTTAGCCTTAAAGTTAAATATTGTCCCAGCAACAAAAGAAGAGTAACCAAGACAAGGGATAAAACCAGAGTCCTTGAACTTGCAGGCAGGCACATAGACCACCGAGCTATCTCCCTACCCAAGTCCTCTTGCTTGAAATAATTCTTTTTATCATTTTTTAATGTTTCTCTGAAACACACTAACTCCCTTAGAGTCACATTGCACCTTCCCACACACATGCACACACTTGTACACACATGCACACATGCACATACGCTCCCGATGGTCACAGTGTTGCCTGTCTCCATGACCTTCTCTGGTCAATTATGCCATTCCATGACCACAGTGGTCATGGCCCACTGTGGGCTACAGGTATTGTTTGAGTCCAACCAATAACCTGTCATTTAGATTCTTGCCATCCTCGCCACTGGTTTCCCTCTAAATGCAGTGGCTTGAAATACACTATAGACAGAGAGGACCCACAGTCGCATGGGCTGCAGCTGCTTGGGCCTCACTCAGGAGGAGATATCAGCAGTCCTAAATAAGGATCGTTCTATTCCAAGTGTGTTCAAGGCTTGACTAGTTCTGTCTTCTCTGGTACATCTTCCCTGGTTAATCTCTGTTAAATGAGAAGTTTCTTGATGTCTCAGATCTCTGGATGAAGCTCAAAGCTGAACAGTGGACCCAAAGGATCTGGCTCCTTCAGCTTAGTGGTGGTGAACTTAGGGCACACATGCCACAGTCAGCTGTTTGTGATCACTGAAAGCACCCAAAGGTTCACCGTCACTGCTTATTCATTGCATACCTTCAGCCTAGATGAGTTCTAGGGTTAAATTTCCTTTGAGGGAAGTTGAGAGAGAAAACAGTGGCATCTTCCTTCCTCTATGGGGTCAACTTAGTTTTGCCTCAACCCACAGGGCTGCCTGTGACAGAAACTGAAAGGAATGGGTGGGGAGAGGGTAAGCTTCGCACTCCCAACAGGTGAGGTACGAGTGTAAGTCCCCCCATGGATGAAGCAGACTTCACTACCACCCTAGCTGAGCTGGAGTCATCCTGGAGGGAGCCCAGGGCGAAGGACAAGAGCAGGCTGGAGAGTGCAGCAGAACATCTGTAGACATTCCCTCTGAGCATGGCCAGCCAGGAAGGCAGCCCCCGGGCCAGGACCTGTGCAGCACCAGAGCCCAGGGCTCAGAGGATGCAAAGAGCCTTTCTGAGCATCGCACATGCACCACACAGAGCATCTCAGACCCCACCACACCAGCAGCTGTCAAGTAAGATTTCCCTGCTACTCCTCCTCACCATCCATAGTCAGCGGGTGAAGCTGGGCTTGGTAGCGCAGGCCTGTAATCCCAGTGCTGAGGGATTCTGAGGCAATAGGATCACAAGTCTGAGTCCCACCTGAGCAACTTAGCGAAACCCTAAGAAATAAAAAGCAAAAGGGCTAGGCACATAGCTCAGTCGACAGCCCTGGCTCCAGTCCTGAGTACTGAGGGAGAAGAAGAAGGAGGGAAACAGGGAAAGGGAGGAGACAGAGGAAAGGAGCAAAATCTGGGAGGCAGAGTGGAAGAACAAAAGGCAAGAAGATAAGCCTAGGGCTGCTCTAAACTGGGGATTAGATGAGGAGTTTAGAATTGGGTGAGAGAGCGAAGTTCTAATTTAAATAAAATTGAACTTTTTATTATTACAAAGCTGGGTCTGTATGATACTTGAAATTGCCAGCAAAGCTAATAGCTCTTCTGGCAGTATTCTCTAGGAATAGAAAAGGAGTTCGAACTGATTTGAAAAAAAATTTTTTTGAACTTCAACCAAGTTCATTTCATTCAATGTATTAAACTGCACTTGTGGTTCAGATGTTCTCAGAAGGCAGGTTACAAACTTGGGATCAACTAGTTTAATAAGGACCCTCATCTGGGAGAAGTGGGTAATGGCGGTGGTGCCAGCCCAGTTTCCAAATCTGTTCTCTACATACGGCATTGGGCACTCACCTCCTCAAGATAGTGATGCAGAGGCAAGGGGCCAGAGCTCTGAGCTCTGAGAGTGGAGAAGAGGCAGAGCCAGAAGGTAGCAGGAAGTGGACAGGGGCGCCTGAGGAGGGCCAAAAGGAGTGAAGTAATTTCAACCAAATTCACTGGATTTAGGGATACATTCCCACCTAAAGATGGAGCTAAAGTACTAGGAGGACAGAGCCATTAAAGTACAGACAGAAGGCTGCCCCGGGGCAAGGGGGTGGCTCAGCTCCTGGAGTTTTCTTTCCAGAAAATGTTCCCTTGAAGTCTTCCTCTTCTCTCTGCTAAGCTTCTGCTAAACCCCATCTCTGTTTTCACAGATTCTATTCTTCTTTCTAACTCACACTAAAGCTCACTATTGTGCAATTGTCCCCTTCTTTTGCTAGCCCCTTCACTGGGTCTAGAAGACAGCCTATCTGACAGCAGAGATTCAGTAACTGTTTTGAGAGTGGATGGATGGGTGGATGGATGGATGGATGGATGGATGGATGGATGGATGGATGGATGGATGGACGGATGGATGGACGGATGGATTTATGGTTGGCTACACAGGAATCTTAAGCTAGTTCCCAGCTATTGCATAGGTCCAATATTCAGTTAGCAACAAACAGACTTTAGCAGTTGGGTTAGAGAATGGATCGGATTCAGAAATAGTACCTGTCTGGTAGATTGTGGGTGTGGCCAGAGATTAAATTCCCTCTCAGGACTTAGAGAAAGAAAGATCCTCTAGGAAAAAAATGCCAAGAGGCCCACTTGGAAAATTACTGAGGAAGGCGGAGGCCAGGGGATGCTGTGGTCTCTCTGCGCCATTTCACGGTGCACGCTGGAGTGCTGCTGCAGTGCCTACCCCGATGCTGGCTCTTCTTCTCTATTAAATAACTCAAGGATGACCATTGTCACTGGTGTCTGCCACTGCCACATTGTGACCCGAAAGTAGAGGAGGTGCATTCAAGGGGCGTATGATCCAGCTCCTGTCGAGTCATTCCCACTGAATTACAGCCACAGAAGAATAATGTCATTTGGGAGCATATGCTAAGAACACCTTCCCAATAAAATTCTTTAAATTAAAAGGCAGTGTTTAAATCAGAGTGAGCGTATTGAACTCAATGAGATGCAGCGGATGCCAACTTCCAGAGGAACAAATCTAAACTCCAATTTCTGCGCACATTCATATCACCACGGAAAGGAAAGTGGGACAGACAAGGGGAGCGTGGTCAGATGCCACACCCAGCATAGCTTCGGATCTCTAAGTCCCATGCCAAGATTCTGCCAAACCGTATGGCATCCAAGAGAATGAGATGGGGGGAAAAGCATATGGCAAGTACGGGAGGGGGTGGGGAAGAAATTACACAAGAAGCAGACTTGCTTTTCCAGAGGAGGCCGGCGCCAGCATCAGACTGTTGAGGCAGAAATATGTTGTTTGGAACAACAATCAAAAAACTGTCCTTACCATTGCCTTTTAACACCAGTGATTCCATGCTGGAGGGTGGGCCACATCCAGCCTAGACTTTGATGGACGCCCTCGGGAAGGTAACCCTAGGAGGCCAGGCCTCCTCAGGGCTCTCACAGGCAACTGGCAAAAGTCACTCGATTACTTGATTTTGGAGCCACACTACGTATTTTGCAAGTATAATTTTTTTTATTATTTCTTTGGGGGGGGTTAAAAAAAGTAAACACATAAAATTAAATTTTAACATATTTTTAGTATCCTTGCCAACTGTTATGGGGGGAGGGCTGTCAGACTTGGTTCTTTAAATTATGTCTTTTTTAAATGGTCCTTAGTAACTTGAAAATAAAAGAAAGCCATCGCTGACAGCCTAAAGCCTATTGCTACTAGATAGGAAGAAGCCACTAGGAATTTCAGAAGTGGATGAAGATGGAGGTCAGAAAGAAATGGGTCAAACGCCGCATATCCGTGTCACAGCCTGTCTTTCCATATTTAACATAAGAGTAGCCCATAAATCTAACACTCGTTAGACACTGAGTGCCCAAGGGCATTCCTTGATTCAATAAGATATATGGCATTGAGCAAGTCACCTCTCAAAATTAATTAAGAGTTTTGGAGAACTTTCAATCTGCCTGCCACTATGCTAAATTTCATAATTACGCACTTTTGAAAACTCTCCTCACAATTGCGAGGACACAAAAAATTGTTATTTCCAAACTCCAAGTGAGGAAACTGTGGTTCAGGAAAGCTTTCTAACATTTGAGCAGTGCTGGTGTCTGTGCACATCGTGATTGCTGACATGAGAGAGAACCGTGCCACACTGCCACGGGGAGACCCGCAGAGGCCACAGGGAAGCCGAGAGAGAGGCCACCAGGGCTGAAAGGTGGGCTTTCCCCGCCCCGTGCAGCCTTGCGCCCTAACCCAGTCCTGAAGGCTGACCTTCAAGAAGGCCTCTTGAGGATTCCACAGAGCTAAAGCTTGGGAAAGGTGGCTCAGGATTCAAACACAGATGAAAAAGAAAAGGAAGCAGAGGAGGAGGAAAGGGAGACAGCCGCATGGGAGGTGGTGGTGAGGGTGAGGGTGACACGGTATTCTCCCCTGAGAGCGCCCTATGTGCTGGGTATTACCAGGAGAGTGAGAAATAAAATATCTAATAGGTAGTGACTCCAAACCCAGGCTAAGACTGAAAGGCCTACTGAAAGAATTCTTTCTTTCTTTCTTTCTTTCTTTCTTTCTTTCTTTCTTTCTTTCTTTCTTTCTTTCTTTCTTTTCTTATACTGGGAATTGAATTCAGGGCCTTAAAACTGAACTATATCCCCTGATAATTTTTCCTTTCTTTAAAAATAAAATTTAGCCCTTCTTTCTTTTGTATGTATGCAAGACAGCTTGAATAACTATACTGCTGATTTCAGCTGGTCTGTAATAAGGGGCAACTAATGCTTAATTTTTTTAATTTTTTAAAATATTTATTCATTTGTTTTCTTTTCAGTTTCTTGTAACTTTAATTATTGCAGATTTATATTTGGTAATCTAAACAACTAATTTGAAGAAAACATTATGCAGTACAACAATCATCGTCAAATTCCTATTACTCTGTTTAATGAAATTTTGCATGTCTAGTGGGGTTTTGTTCCCCATTTTGTATTATTTTTTCTTTCTTCTTTTCTTTTTCTTTCTTTTTTTTTTTTTTTTTTTTTTTTTTTTTTTTTTTTTTTTTTTTTTTTTTTTTTTTTTTTTTTTTTTTTTTTTTTTTTTTTTTTTTTTTTTTTTTTTTTTTTTTTTTTTTTAATATATTTCGTACAGGGTCTCACTACGCAGCTCAGACTCCTAGTGATCCTCCTGTTTTCAGCCTCTCCAGTGCCGGGATTACAGGCCTGCGCCACTATGCCTGGACTCAGTTGCCTGCTCAACGCACCTGAGTGTGGGGCTGGAGCAGCACGTGGTGCCAGGGATTAACCCAGTCCTGGCACTTGCCTAAGCAGGCCTGTAGTCTACTGAGCTATCTCACCAGCCCTCCACTTTGTATTATTTTTAATGTACTTAGTACTCTGTAGAGTCTCACTACCCAGATCAAGCTCGTAGTGATTCTCTCGTTTTTCATAGGTGCACACCAGCATGCCCAGTCTCAATCATCATCTCAGCATACCTTGGGGGCAGAGCTGGCATAGCAGGCTGGGGATCAAACCCCCAGCCCCTGCATCTGCCCAAGCAGGCATTTTAATCTGCTAACCTACCTGGCTGGCCACATCTTGTATTCCTTAAAAAAAATAAAAAATAAAAATTAGAGAGGTCTCATTAAATCTGTGAGTTTCTTAGGCTGGGCTTGAATGTGTGGCTCTCTTGCCTCAAATATTGCTGTGATTGCAAATATGCAGGCGATGCTCTTAAGCCATTCATTTGACGACCTTCCCAAGGCAATGTAGCCGTTAGTCCCACTAAGGGAGAGCTTAGCTAAAGTAATTTCTAAAGTTCCATGCAGGTATGAAACACTACGACCATGACTGTCACTTCACTACAAAATACATTCAAAGTGTGCTTGCTTTTTTACACTTCTGCTACTTTTGTTTCTGAACAGATGTTCATTTTATGGGCTCCAACTTGTAAACTTTTCTTCTATGATTATTTTTCTGCAACTTCAATACTTGGTAAAGTATTCTGCTGGAGGGAAAAATCTTGTCCTTTACTCCATTTTTGACTACACACTGTTAACTCTTGAATGTATCTGGAATTCATGCTGATGTTTGATAGAAATATAATTTTAGATCCAATTCACATAGCTAACACTATTTCTGATAAAAGTCTCTTTATTGTCTTTTCCTGCAATTACCGCCACACAATAAGGTATCCTTTACTCAAGCTGAACTTTTCCAAATGCTTTTTCATTAAAGACAGTCTCCAAGCTCTGCAACTTAGGATTTTTCACCTGAACAGCAATGTGAAAACAATGTGGCCTCACTAGAAACCATATTTTGAATTTTCCTTTTTGGGGGGGATGAGAGGGGACAGGGTCTCGCTGTGCTTTCCAGGTTGGTTTCAAACCTTTGAGGGGCTCAGTTGCCATCCCCTGGCCCTCTGCCTCCTGAGTAGCTGGGAGTGTAGGCACACGCTCTGTTCTTCATGCTTATACTTTGAGTGCTTAGAGAAGCCACTGCCAAATCCAGGACCCTGAACATTTATATAATATATATATATATATATATATATATATATATATATATATATATATATGTTTTCTTTGAGAATTGGATAACATTCACTTGCATGGTTAGGTCACTAACCCATTTTGAATTATTTTTTTAATATATATTTTGTGCAACAGCAGTTCAACTCTGCTCATATGTACCCAGAGATCCAACAGTCCTAACATCACTTCTAGCCTGTTTGGGTCAGTGTGACCCTTAACAGCCAAGAAAAATAACTCAAAGATTCAACTCATCCATCGGCTGGAAGTTCTAAGGCATTCCTGGTATTTTTAAGGACAACTTCAAGGAAGAAGGGCGTGTGTCCTAGGTCATCCTTCACTCTGAACTTTCACTGCTGAGTTTTCCATCACAGATGCTGCGTGGCTGAGAACAGGACACCTGGAAACTGCACGTGTTGTAGCAGGAGTCCAAGGTGTGCCTTCTAATTCACTTCCCTCCTGAGGAGAAGGAGCCACACGAGTCTGTCCTGGGCATGCACCCTGGCTGGGCCATGTGTTTCTACTGAATTACCTTGCTCCTTGACCCACTGCCCACAGGCCCAGGGAGCAGACGCAAGCATGACGCCCTGACACATGCGCACTCCATGCAAAGGAAGCACAGGATCTACTCGATTGGCCTCTTTCTGAAAGTGTAAACGCTCCCACTTCCTGTGAGAATAACAGGCATTCTGGATCATGGTAGTCAATTACCACCAAGTATGGTCTTATCCGATTTTTCAAGTAAAGCCGGCATATATTTTACACATTTTATTACCATCTTCTTTGCCAT
Source organism: Ctenomys sociabilis (assembly GCA_004027165.1). NCBI lineage: Eukaryota > Metazoa > Chordata > Mammalia > Rodentia > Ctenomyidae > Ctenomys > Ctenomys sociabilis. Next base: position 54,472 of record PVKA01006633.1, on the reverse strand, counting down.
TTATTTAGGCCATAGTGTATCTTAATGAAAGTTTCTCGTATCTACATAGGATATCCCATTGAAAAGAATTCCTAAAAGTAAGTCTGCTCTTTATGGGATAGGCTTCCTTGTACTGTTGTGTCATCTTCCGTTCACTTTTCTTTTTATTTTTTTAATATTGAAGATTCACAAGATTGAGTTGTAGATTTCCTTTGCATGCATCTCTGTTGAGAATATTTAAATTGACTTTAAATGTAGGTTCTGCATTCTAGAACGGTGATATGAAAATTTCCCCATTCTTGTTCATTGGAAAAGAATTATCTATAATTACTCTCAGCCTAGAGTTGGGGTAGGGGATGAAATTTAATCACTATATTTTTCTCTAAGGAAACCACCCATTTCTTATACGCCTTATTCATATTGTAATGTCCATGTTATTGACTGTTAACTTCTTAATATTCTGAATATCTGTAGTTATACTGCTGTTCTGAGCTACACTTTTATCTTGAAATTTTCGGAAGTTTATTTTATAAAAACTAGTTTCAATAATTAATCATAAGTTCTACTGTTTTCTATTGTTTGTTTCTCTATAATTTCCTTATAATTACTCTATTTGTACTTTTCAAAATTTACATTGTCATTCTTTGTAACTTCAATATTCATTATAGGTGTATACGGCCAGTGGGATAGCGCAATGGACTAAGTGACTGCTTAGGCAAGCGCAGGGACTGGGGTTCAATCCCCAACACCACATGCCACACTGGCCCCACCCTCGAGCGTGCCGAGCCAGGAAGGCCAAGCTTTCTCCCCAGATCTGGTGGTAAATGCCTGTAATCCCAGAACCGGGGACGCTGAAAACAGGAAGATCACTAGGAGTCCGAGCTGTGCAGTGAAACCCTGTACCAAATACATAAAAACAAATAAATAAAAACACATACATTATAGATTATCTGCCATTATAGGTATTTATATAGGTAGGCAAATCTGTTATTAAATATAAACATTCTGTAGACACTTAAAAGACTTTTCATAGTATTACTAGTGTGATGCTAATTCACATATCTAGATCATTTCATCCTTGATTAAATTACTCTGTTTATTTATTTTTTATTTTTTTTTTTTTTGTCTTTTTGAGACAGGGTCTCACAATGCAGTTCAGGCTGGCCTTAAGCTCACTTTGTAGCTCAGGCTGGTCTCGAACTCACAACAATCCTCCTGCCTCAGCCTCCCGAGTGCTGGGATTACAGGCATGCGCCACCACGCCCGGCAAATTACTCTGTTTAATAGAAACAGCGATGCATTTGTTCTTTTTCTGTCTCATACTTACTTCCAATGGTCGTGTGTACACGTGTTGATGCTATTCCTTGGCATATAGTGCTTCATTACTCCAAAATCTTCACTCTATCAGTGCTGCTCTGTGTAGGTCTTGGCCTAGCAGCATCAGCCCCCCGAGGAACCTGTTAGAAATGCAAATTTTCAGGCTCCTCCCTAGACGTGAAGAACTGAAAACTGTAGGTGGGGCCCAGCGTCTCCCTGATAATGCCCTTTAGCGGCTCCCCCACGCCTCACACTTAGAGATGCACGGGTATACTTCAGAACTTCAGCCCTATGGAATGATTCCAAGTGATTCGCTGCACGATTACTATGGCACTGTTTTCCTCATATATTTTTGCCTTTGACTATTGCCAACCTAGAGAGGAGGGGCTACCCATAGGGGCCTCTTACCAGCTGAGGCATCAAAGGCATGGAAGGCCTCCTGATGTGCCCTTCGTGGGTATCCTTGTGGTCCCTGGGCATTAGGGCCAGAGCCCGGGAAGGCCAAGCTCTCTCCCCAGCTGTGGCACTGGCTACGCTGGAATCCAGGTGTCACACTCAGGCCATCACCGGTGGCCACGACTGCTGCACCAGTGCTACCCAGAAAGCTCCATTCAGAGAGCTGCAGAGTTGTGCCCTGTGCCAACCTTAATTTAAGAACTTTATCTGTAAATCTCCATAGAGTTTCCATTGTTTCCTCTTTGCTTCTTTAGTATAATATACCCTTTTCTTTCTTTTTTCCTTTTTTATTTTTTTCCTTTCTGGCCATACTATGGATTGAACCCAGAGTATTTGAATAGAGCTAGATCCCCATCATTTCCTTCCTTCCATCCTTCCTTCCTTGCTTCCCTCATTTTGTTTTTTCTTATTTTGAGACAAGTTCTCCCTAAATTACTGATTTACTGATGCTAGGCTTGAAATTGAACCTATCTCAAGTTCCATTCTTTTCCCTGACTTGTCCCTGTTGTCTCTGAGGTCATTTCTGATGTTTCATTATTTTTTTCCACCCACTCTCTTCATGATGGTCCCTGGTTATCCATTCAACACTTCTGAAGAAAAGTGCTGGTGCGTTAATAGAGAGATGGGTTTATGTCAGCCCAACCATAAGGGCACTACGTGTGTGGGCAACTATTAACCATCTGGCATCTCTTAAAGCCAAGAGAAGGGGCAGTGGGCAGGCGGCACTGTCTCCATGGGTCCAGAGACCCGACAGCCTTAGAGTCAAGACCAAAATCTAAATTCTTACTGCCCATATTGTTGGGCCTGGAATTCTGTAGGCAAATCTCCCAAGTTCTTTAGAAAATGTTCCTCTCCTTAGCTTGGGATGGAAAGAGCAGCCATTTTTACAATGAGTTTACTTGTGGTGATATTCTCATGAGCAGAAGATGTTGGCTGCTTGGGCTGCATCTGCCATCTTGAATTGCTATGAAGAAAATTCCCAGCAGCACAAGGAAAAGCTACAGAGCAGCTTGGAACACTGAGAAAGTCTTCTCTAAGCCCTTTCAAGTGCCTTAGACGTTCACCTCTTTTTCATTCTAAAACCTTAAATTTATGTTTATGTAGTCCATATTCAATAGAGTCTACAAAAATTCAATAGTATATGTGCCATAAATTGTGCAGATATTATAAGCAATATTTTATATTTGTATGCATCTTTAGATTTGTCATTTATATGAATTGTATTCAAAAGTTTAAATGTTGAAAAAATCAATGCATATTTTTAATAATGATAAAAGCATTGCGGTATTTTTTAAGAAATAGAAAGATACAGATATTAGAACAGTGGTTTAAAACTCTGTCCCACAAATACCTGAAGTTCAGTGGATTACCCAAGGATAATGGTGGAAGACAAGGATATCATCCTTCATTATCCCTATCCTACTTCAGTAAGATGACCACCAATTTTATCTATTTTATGTATTTGCTGTTTTGAGTAAAATTTCATTTGGAAAATGAGCACTATATAAGTTGAAAAAAAAAAAAAAGATTGAACTGTATCAGAAGCCTTCTATCTGGTTTACTAGGGATGCTCTGATTTATAAGTAAGTTTTGCTGCTTATTTAATAACCATTAAAAAGTTGACTGCTTTTAATAATCAGCATTTATTTCACTTTATTAATAGCATTTCTTGGAGCAGAAGTCCCAGATTAGACCACAGGTTTCTCCTGCCACCTGGTGGCAACATATGTGTATTGCAGGGGCAATTTCTAAATTTGGCTGGTAGCTGATAAATTGCACATTCTGTACTGTACAACTCATAAAGCAGTGATGATTGTCTACATCCATTACAAGCTAGAAGCTTTGTCTATGCCCACTACTTCATTCAATACTCCTAAGAGCCTTTTCAGGGCATATTCAGATTTCCTTTCCCATTTTAAGCAGAGGAGAGAGCAGATCAAAACCTAAATAACACACCTTACCTGACAGCCAGATAATTATGAGGCTTGAACCTGACCCAACCTTGTAGTCATTAAAAGAGAGTGATAGCTTCATGACAACTATGGGTCTTAAACCTGGAGAGACAGTTGGGCAAGAAGTACAAAAGTAGTAGCCAACAGATTAGAAGTGACATTTTAAGCTACAGATGGAGCCAGGGAACCTGAGACAACTGGATTCCAAATAACAACGGTGCTAGGAGCTGGAGCCTGAAAGAAGATGGTCAATGTTTGATTTACTAAGAACTCCATACAGTCAGCAGTATGAAGGGTACAATCTGAAGAAATCATTATCCATTGCATGAAAACACATAGGTAAAAGAAGGAGGCAGATGAAAAAATCTAATAGTTCCTCTCTCTACAGATAGGATCAAACCTAAATTGTGGGCCCTTCTTGTTATGAAAAATAAGATGTGGCAGAGAAAAAAATGGCAAGCATCAATATTCATAGCTTCTCACTCTCTTTACAACTCACGCCCAAAAGGATTCTCTCACCCAACTTTCCAGCAGTCACTAGGCATTTTTTTTGCATAAAAAGAAAATCACAAGAGAGATAATACATGAAAAAGAAGGAGGAGGAGAGGGGGATTCATTTTTTTAAAAAAGTGTAAAAACTACAGGCAAGAAGTAAAAAAGAGAAGGAGGAGGCCAAAGATGAAGAGAGACTTTATGAGATAGGATTAGAAGAAATATTTTGGAGCCTGGAGTGAGAGAGAAAAGTTACTTTGTACAGGAGATGAGTGGTTGGATGCATGGATGGATGGACGGATGGATGGATGGATGGATGGATGGATGGATGGATGGATGGATGGATGGATGGATGGATGGATGGATGTGTGGACTGACAGGTGGATGCATGGTTGGATGAATGGATGATGGATGCAAGAATGGATGAGGAAAGAGTGAACAGAACTGGGCACAGCCACAGGTAAGCCAGTGAGCAGAGATGAGCAGGTCACAGGAACAAGACCTGGTAATGTGGATCAAGTCATGAACTCAGGCAGATGAAAATAGGTGTGAAATGAAAAAGGAAGCTGAAGGACCCCATGTCAGGACTCCTGTGGAAAATTTGATTCTGGTACAAAAATCTGTCCCATCTGAGATATAAATCACAACCTCAGTACAGATGGATTCTGGCAAATAGATGCCAGGAGAAAAGGACCCATTCCCCTGACCAGAGAGAAAAGAGGTTGAAAAAAACTCCAGTTCTGGAACTTTGCTCTTTGTGTTTTCAACCACATTGAACAACCCCAGTAGACTGTACAAGAGGAAGGCGCCAGCTCCTCCTTTTCTGTGCCTACTCAAACTTCTGCAGCTGGATGGGCACCTGGTCAGGAGCTCTTTGTCTTCTATTTCAGATCATCATCTCTGTGAGAGTTCAGTAAATATTTATTTAACCATTAAATGAGCTAAGTTAAATAATTAATACATAAATGAGTGTGTAATGCTAACAAATCTAACCTCACCTCATCGTGTACACTGCCATCCATTCACTCTCGCATTTTTGCAATACCTGTTCTTATATCTGGCTCCCCTTCTATCTTTCCATCTTTTTTAAATCATAAACTGTATGTATTTTTCTCTTCTCTACTCAAAACTCTCCACATAAAAAGTGAAGGCTTTGGAACCACCTCCAAAGCGTTGCAGTGGAGGGCTGTACTTTCCTCTCTGATTTCACCTCTTCCCACACTCTCCACGTACTCCACTCCACACGCTGGCCATGCTAGCTGGCCCCTCAACATACCTTAGTTCTAACTCATTCAAGGATTTGCCCCAGATCTCTGGCTTAGCCCCTCACAGCCTCAAATCTTGATTCTACTGTCATTTTCCCTTGAAGGGATTTCCTGGTCATGGTATCTCAGATTTGTAACGTGTTTCTGCTGGAATGCCCTATCATCCTCTTTCCTTTATTTTTAAACAGTACTCGCCACTTTATAACCACATACCATGCTATTTTATTTACTTTCTATCCCTCCCAGTCAGCCCCTGAGAGCGAGTTTGGTGTGTTCGCTCACCCTGCGTCCCCAGGACTTGGCACTCAGTAGTTGTGGAGTGAAATGCCTGGTTCCCAAGTGGCTCGATCCCAGCACCACATCTCACTCAGGTACAGCAATCCAGCAGCCAAAATTAATTTAACCTTCTATTGTGCTGCTAAAAAGATACGAAGTGAAGTGAGATCACAATCCTAAGTATTATAAAATAATGCTTCTTAAAACTTCCTTTCATTTCTTTATTCTTCAGGTTTAGCAGATGCTTCCTTGAAAGCTCTCCCCACATCTGCCCTGCCTGGAGACCCCCAGAGCCCTGTCCATGTAGCTTCTTTACCTTTCCTTCCCTAGGGGCCATTCCTTGAAATCCTCATCATAAAGTGCTGCAAGGACTTTGTGGCACATACACACACACGCGTGCACACACACACACACACACACACACACACTGAGCCACGGGGATGCTCAAGATTTCTCCTCATTGTCCAAGGAGGGAATGGGATAGAGTCTTTAAGAAGTGAGCTTCTCTTACCCTGAGTTCTTTTTCCAAAGTAATTGTAACTAACATTTTATAATAGTTAGGCCCATTTGTTACAAAGGCAACCTTAGAGACCAAACAGGCCAATGGCTCTGATGTTTCCCAAGGAGTCACTCTATGTGCTTATTAATTCAAGGGTTAATACTGTTGGTAACAAGCTAGGTGGAGGTTTGAGATTGCCCTTCCTTCTAAGCTCCTGAAAACTGTGGAGGTAAGTTGATTAATTGTCAACTTGCATGGGGAATTACCTAGCTGAATTGAGTCAGCGTGGCTCGGGGCATAGAAGACCCCTTGAGGATCATCATCAGAACTGTACAAAAGGAGAATGGGGGGAAGGATTTCAGCTCCTCCCAGGAGCTTCACCTATTCTCTGCAGGGGTGCTCTGGTCCTCCTCACCTTTGCCTTTTGCATCGTCTCCTGGCTCATGGCACAGAACCTTCAGCTTCCAGCACTGGCCTTTCAGCTTCTTTAATGTCTCGGGCCAGCTACCCCACCTCAGCACAGACCCCCAAGTCTTTGGTCACAGATCCTTTGGCCTCCTGATGCAGACTTGTAGGGGACAGTGCCATGGGTGCTAGACCTTCAGCTGGATCCCCCAGATCTCTAGCATGCAGACAGACATTTTGTACTCCTTTACATTGGACTCTGTAGGCAGCCATTGTAGGCTAATCTGTAAATTTCTGTGTCTCACATTAACTCTGATTCAGAGAAGCATAGTCTTTTAAGGAGCCTTGCCTCAGGTCCACAAGCTCCTGTAAGCACTGTAATAGAAATACCTTGGCTTTTCTGAGGAGCTTGGGCATGTGCAGCAGTATGGATCACTTGCACAGAGAAATTAAACCCTGAAACATGCACTCAATTTTCCCATTCCCAGACAGCTCTCAGGTCCAAGATCTGGCTGGCTAAAGAAGCGTATTCCAGGGAGCAGCCAGCCTGCAAAGCTTTTGGTCCTAGGGAGCTGGTCAGCTTAATCAGTGGACCTAGGACAGGCAGTCTCAGCAGAAGGCAAAGAGAAGAGCTAGAAGCAAAGAGGGCGCCAAGCATCCTGCAACTTCCCCAGGGAGCAAGCCTTGGAGAGCACAACAGGGTCCTCAGAAGGCCATCTGGGCCCTGACGAGGTACACAGGGTCTGTAAAGCTGCTGATAAGTTCCTGTCATGGTCAAGATGGGCACAAGCTCTGGAACGGAACAAAGCCAGCAGATATGGCCATGAGAGGCACAGTGGACCAGAATATTCATTCATTTACTCAACAAATATGTATTGAGAGCCCACTTTTTCCAGGCACTCCCTATTTGGAACTAGTATCCTAGTTAAAGAGACAGTCCCGTATGTCTCTGCTCACCTGGTTGTTCCAAACCTACTTATTCCATACCTGCAGTGAACTTTTAACACAAGCTTCAGGGACTATACTCTGCTTGCCCTAGATGTGTATTTTAACCCAAGAAAAAAGTTTAACAACCGCCAGGCATGATGGCGCAGGCCTGTAATCCCAGCACTCGGGAGGCTGAGGTAGGAGGATTGTTGTGAGTTCGAGACCAGCCTGAGCTACAAAGTGAGCTTAAGGCCAGCCTGAACTGCATAGTGAGACCCTGTCTCAAAAAGACAAAAAAAAAAAAAAAAAAAGTTTAACAACCAAACCAAAACCAATGTCTGGAAAAATAAAAAGACTGTCCACGGCCAGTTTTTTTATTGTTATTTCCTAGAACTCTTGGCAGCCTCCTCAGGATTCCACAGAGCACAATTTAAAATCTTTCGTCCTCAGTCAGGCCAACCTTCCAAAAAAGAGGTGGGCACACTTGCTATCCCCCAAGCAGCCGTAGCGGTGAGATATATCAAAATGAAGTGAGCCGGGCTTCATTACGGTAGCACAGGCTCAAAGTCAGCTTCCTCGAGCATCCGTGTGGACTTGTAAATAGATTCAGTCAAAGAGTAAATAATGAATTTGAGCAATTGGAGGAAAACACTCCAAAGCAGCTCAGGTGACGGGGAGACAAGTGTCATTAAAGGAGTACCTGAGCCTGTGCCTAGCCCAGCAGTTGTAATGCCTTCACATGCATTCGTGAGTTTCCTCTCCCACCTCTCCCCCTTTTCCATCACAATCATAAAAAAATAAATAAATAGAACAAAGGAGGAGTGAGAGGGGAGAGAAGGAGAGATAAACTTTAAAGGTCCGAATTGCAAACACAACCTGCAGTTTGTAAATTGCTTAGAGACCTTTGGAGGGAGAATCAAGGAAATGAAAAGTAGAACATACAGGAATATTGCTGTTTAGGGGAAAGTCTCTGCTCTGGGCATAAAAGCCTTGTCTGGAGAATAGTTAAGAGGCACAATTCTAAAGAAATGTGAGATTGCTTTGTGGAGAGGACGTGCCTGGGTCTCCACTTTGCATTCTTCCGCCAGTCTCCTGTGGCCACCTCCAAGGTCATTTACTTGTGGATGTTCCAAGGTGCTATGGTTTTGCTGATACTAACAATGAGGGGGCTAGGAATCCCTCCCACGCTTGTCGGCTCCAGCCCGCCCACATGGCTCCTAGGAAGTACCTGTGAAGCCCAACCCACAGCTGAGTCAAGGGTCTCTGAGCTCGGACCCTGGTGTTCCGCCTCCCTGGTTTGAGTCCCAGCTCAGCCTCTTTTTATGTAACCTGCACTTTCTACCAGAAAAGATTTACAATCAGCTGCAAAAAGGCTTTTCAGTTCTCCGCATTTGTACATGTGTGGCTTTACAGTTTGGATAAGGAGATTTATTGTTTTTAGAAATAAACATAAAGATGCACACACAAAAGGTGAGGAATTGGCTGCCAGTAACCGGGTGTCAAGTGATCGTTAAGTGCTGGGGTCACTGTTCTGAAAGGCGAGAGCAGGTTGTTAACTTCAGCTGGAGGGAATGCAGCAGAACAGCTGAGAAGAACGCGGGGAGATCACAGGCCGCTGCCTGCCCCACGACAGGCTGTGCCAACCGGAGAGGCGCAGGGCCAAGCAGCCGGGTCGGCTGGGTCACAGCTCTGCTGCCTCTTTCCTGTGTACAACCTCGACCCCGGCAAGCTGCTAGCAGGCTCTTCGCTGCCAGAGAAGCTGCTCTTCAGACGCAAGGTCGTACCTGTCGGTGTTTAGCCCCGGCCTCATGGTGGCTCCGAGAATCCTTGGCTCTGGGCCATTTTCGATAATTACATTTCACCTGCCCAAATTCCCCTCTGCTTTCCCTCAGAGACCTATTCCTCTTCCATGCCCGCTCTGATCCAGAACGTAAATACTCTCTCAAAGGCAGTGTGCTATGCCTGGGCTGCTGAGGTTTTTGTTCCTTACAAGGGAAATCCTCTCATTCTCATTCCTTCAGCAAACATTTATTAAATGCCTACTTAATAAGTGCTAAGCACTGTGCTGGCGATGCAAGATGAATAAATAAGACAGTTAATTTTTGGCCCTTGAGAACCTCACAGTCTCCTAGGAAAGCCATCAAAATGAGTAGTGAATGTCTTTTAAAATAGAGGATGGCTGGAAAACACTAAGAGAGATTCTAAATCTCCTTAGAAGAGCATGGAAATACCTCAGTATTTGGTGCTGTAGAAACTGAGTGCTTAGAGCCACAACAAACTGATGAGGAAGAACCCACAGACAGAGGGCAAGCAGGTGCAGAGCAGGGTGCGTCACTGGGAGAAGGGGTAGGCGATGGGGGCACACAGCACACACCAGGGCAGGCTGAAAGGCAGTCTGGGTAGGCTGTGGTGTACCCGGACAGCACGGTCAGAAGTATATCTATAGTGCTGCCAGGCTTCTGAACAGTGGAACAACTAATCCATATGCTGTCCACCCATCCTTCTGTCTGTCTGTCCATCTGCTGTTTCTGGGCAGAAGAACAGGGACAAGCTAAATGAACAAAGGTCAGAAGACTCAACAAGAATCTGGCGCCATCGTTGCAAACCCAGAGGGAAGGGAAGACAAGCACATACAAGCATTCAGGAAATGGGGTCAATAGGTTCTCTTTGCCTAGATGATAAAAAGTGAGAGAGGAGAAGAATCCCACAGAGTGCTGGCAGGGATTAGAGCAAGACAGCTCAGAAAGAGGCAGAGCAGAGGGAGGAAAAGCTCCAGTGGAGTCCAGTAGGCATCTGTGCTGGGTACAGGCAGGGTCCTGCCAATAAGTTATTCTTAATGGCACTAGACGAGGGGGTCTCAGTTCTGGCCTTAAGAATCCCCCACACTGCTTGTTAAAAGAGCAGTTACTGGTCCTCAGCCCCAGAGGCTCTGAGGTACTTCTAAGCAGATGCCTGGGCTGTGATGGGACTGATCCGGAGCCCACACCACGAAAGCCTCTAAACTTTGGTTTGTGCCATTTTCACACATGAGCTAAAAGTTTTCTCAGGATGAGCAACTAACCAGGCCAATACAGATGAAAAGGATCAAAATGGTCCCTTTTTAACCAGTAAAAATATAAGGATTCTGTTCTAACCTCTAAGAACAGGTGTTGCAGAACTCAAATGGGAGGTTCTAAAAGGGGGATAACCGCTCAGCCTACAATAAAGGGTAACATTTTTCTGATTTAATATTCACCAGGTATTTGGTAAACTCTTTGCATCATTGTTTCATTTAGTTCTATGAATAACATTATGAAAGTGAACATTAATCTAATCCCCTTTTCTCAGATGATAAAACTGAGGCACTAGGTATTTAAAATAAGCCCAAGGTCAAGTTACTGGTAAATGACAGATTTCCAAAGTGTATACTCAAGTACTACCATAGATTGCCTCCTTTACACCCGAGTTTGCTCTATAAAATAAACCAGCTTTGCTCCAAGACTAAAATCATCTTCATCTTATTATCTCATTAACCTACAGTGTTTCCCTGAATCTGTTTTCAAAAATCTGCCAGCACATAGCTGGCAACCACAGTGGAGCATAATAATCATCTTTCAGCCTCTTAATAACCCTTGTGCATTGAACAATCAAGAGAACGGAAGGGTCAAGTGGAAGCCAACGCCCTGTAGTGCTATGAATGTGTTGGAGGATTTTCTGCAGTAACGCCTGGGGGATACATGGGCATTCTTGGCATATGAGAGCGTAAGAGCCTCTCACAACATCTGTTCCAACAACATCTCCAGACAGTACATCCAGTATCATCTTTAAAAGACAATTTGCAGAAAGCCCTAAACAATTGTTAAGATTTTTTAATTTTTTTTGCCAACTCCAAAGAGGGAAGCAGACAGAGCAAGGGATTCGTGCTCCAGCTTGCCTACAAAAGCTATTGGTAGTTACTTGGCCCCTACTTACATGACTACTCGGTGAAGAATGCACCCTGAGGTCACAGGATGCCAGAAATGTGTCACTGGTATCTCAGCACCGTTTATTTTTCCAGTAATGGCAGTCATAGGTATCAAACCCAAGCCTCCAGACTGAGCTGTACTACCATTCATTCACTCATGCATTCATGGAAAGTTTTGGGGTGGACCAACCTAATTTCCAGTGCTGGATTTGAACATGTGATCCACCTGCCACAGCTTTCCAGACTGCTGGGCTTACAAAACAGACCTGTACCACCACACCTTAGTCCCACAACCATCTTAATATAAATTCTTAAAATCTGGGAAGAGTTGTGTGAGGAAACCACAGGTACAGCACCATCCTATGCTGTCACTTCTAAGAGATTAAATTTTTTGAAAGAGAAGCATTGCCTTTTTGGAAAAGGACAGTGCTAAAGAACATTTCAGCAGGAGACCACCCCAGACTGTCTCAGGGACACGCCAGGGCTGAGCACTCCTGGGGGAAATGGGAAGTTTGGATATCAAGGCAAGCCCTCCTTTGTAAGGATATATTGTAACATTCTCTCTCTCTTTTTTTAATAGAATAGATTATTTTTAATTGGATTTTTTAAAGAGATGTGGAAATTACCTTCTTTATGGTAATAAGGAACTTTTGAAGCTGTTAACCCAGCTTTAAAAGGCTGAAGGATATTTTGGGTTCCTATATGATATGTGCTCTTCCTTCAACATGTAAGAAAGATTCTGAGATCTGAGATCCCTGAACCAGAGAAACATGAGAGCATGACAAGGCCATGAATTTCACCGGCATAGGCCAAGGGTTGTACTTTATTTGCTGTGAAATGAGCTCCTTGATAAGAAACAGTGCTGGGCAGGGAGATAGTTCAGGGTGGTCTAAGCACCTGCCTGCCAAGCAAAAGGACCAGAGTTCAATCCCAGGTACTGCCTGCTCAGCACCCAGCGTGGTGGTATGTGCCTGTAATCCCAGGGCTGCGGAGGCTGAGACAGGTCCGGTTTTGGTGGCTGGCCAGGCCCAGGGTTTCCAGGTAGCACAAAGAAAGAAACAGTATTGTGTGGAATGCAATGAGTATTCTGCTACTACCATGCTATAAGCCTATTGATTCTAGTTCTGGCAGAACCATATGCATGGATGGCAAATGTGTATGGAGAGGGTCTACTCTCATATGAAGAAAATGCTGCCTCTTTGGGAACAGAAGCAGTCCAGCCTAATCAACCTGCTGCTACGTAGCTGGCTGATGACCCTGGGGAATTGTGCTATACTGAGCATTCTTACTGGTTTCTGCTATTGACAGAATAGGCACTTGGCAGTGGCTGTAGCCGGGTTGGCCTGGGGGTAGACATCCACATGGCAGAGCTCAGGCATAGGTTCTGTATGAACTTAAGACTGACTTTCCCATTACTGAAAATAAAATGTTTACTGATATTTTTGTGGGGATTTCTTTGAATCTGAAGATTGCTTTGGGAAGTACAGCCATCTTAGCAATATTAAGTTTTCCAACATGTGAACAGGTGCTATTTCCATTTGTTTAGGTCTCCTTTAATTTCTTTCAGTAGTACTTTATAGTTGTGTTCAATCCACAAGTCCTTATCTTCTTGTTTAAATTTATTTCCAGAGACTCTGTTTTTTGTTTGTTTGTCTTGGTTTGTTTATTTTTTATGTTTGAGGGCCAGAATCTTCGAGAGTAACTAAACTTGGATGGAAGAATGGACACATGTGTACATATTAAGAGATTTATTTTAAGAAATTGCTTCTCACAATTATGGAGCTGATAAATTTAACATCTACAGGGCAGGCTAGGAATTCAGGCAGCATCTTATTACAGACAGCTAAGTTAGTTTGAAATATTATAGGGAGTCAGACAGAACTAGGCCCTCAGAGAAGCCAGTGCAGAAGATAAGAACACATTGCAGCTGCGGTTAGCGGCACATTTGTTCAAGGTCAGACCTCAGAAAAAATGAAATTACTACACCTGCATACTTCCCTCAGGGATGAGCAACAGCGACTGATACTCTAAATATGCATCAGTCACGTTGGGTAGAGGATCAAAACCTCCCTAGCCCACCGCACCCAGGGAAAGACCTTGTTCATCCCATGTACACTTGCTATGTGACTTGCCGCCCTTGGGTTAGTATTACCTAAACAATTATACTTGTAATCTTATTGGGTGACCATACTTTTGTCCTATCTTATACCTACCTTGCAGTTTTCCATTGGATCAATAATACTTAAGTGACCGTATTTATAATATTATTGGTTGACCATAATTTTGTCCCACTTTAGGCCCTCCTTGTGATTTTGCTCTATAAAACCCCCTCTAGTAGTGGGGTCCTTGCCAACCTAATTTCAGACCCCATTCTGACTTGCTTAGACAGAAGCCATCCTTCCTTCCATAAGTATTTCCTGCTCTTTTCTTCCCTCCACTGTCAGCCTCCATTGTTCCTTAGAATTCGTTCTTCGATTTGGAGGAATACAAAGTTGGTGTATCGGACTTCTAGCAGGTTGGGAGTTATGATATTTCCTTTGGATTATTTGGATTATTTAGAGGTCCTACATCATCCCTATATCAATATGACCTGCAGTCTTTAGGTAGACTGTCTTCTGCTTGGGAGAAACTGTTCCTGCTCCTTTTTCAAAGGACATGTTCGAGCCGGGCGTGGTGGCGCATGCCTGTAATCCCAGCACTTGGGAGGCTGAGGCAGGAGGATTGTTGTGAGTTCGAAACCAGCCTGAGCTACAAAGTGAGCTTAAGGCCAGCCTGAACTGCATAGTGAGACCCTGTCTCAAAAAGACAAAAAAAAAAAAAAACAAAAAAAAAAAAAACAAAGGACATGTTCGAGTACATAGTGATTAATTCATTGTACAGGCATGGCATGTGTGCACAACACATCTTAGTTCTTTTTCTATCCCCACCCCACCTCTTGGTCCTCTTCCCTTTTTTGCATGAGTTCTATCTCCCTGTTTCCTATTATCTGTTTTTCACTTCACTCTTTATGTTTTGGATTTCTCATGTAAGAAAAGTTATGGAATACTTAAGCTTGTGTATCTTATTTAACATTATAATTTCAAGTTGCAGCCAATTTCCCTGCAAATGAGTCTAATTTAGCCATCTGTATGGAAGAATACCTTCCATTATATATAAATAACAATATTTCTGTAGCTATTCATTTGTTGATGGATATATCAGCTGCTTTCAAGATTTAGCAGTGACGAACTGTACTGGTGGGTATGTATTGTGTCTGTATGCATGCCTGCAGTATGATGTCTCTTCTGGGAAGGCACCTAGATGGGGAGTAGCTGGATCAAATAAAAAAACTTTCAGGAATCTGCACACAGATTTCCATAGTGGTTGTACCACTTTATATTCCCAACAACAATAGAAAAGTTCCTCTCCCCACGCCCATGCAGCCTCACCAGTATTTGAAATTTGATTTTTTGATGCTAGCCATTCTTTCTGGAGTATGATGGAGTCTTAGTGTTGTTTTAATTTGTATTTCTCTGATGGCTAGAGGCGTTAAGCACCTTTTCATATATTTATTGGTCCCTTGTACTTCTTCTGAGAAGGATTACTTCATTTCAGTTTCCCGTTTCTTGATTGGTGCTTTTATTTTGAGTGGTTCATTTTTGTTGGATTCTTTGTCTGATGGGTTTTTGGTATTTTTGTTTATTTTAGCTCTTTGTATATTGTATATATTAGTCCTCTCTCCAAAGTATAGCAGCCAAAATTTTTTCCCATTCTACCCATTATCTCTTCACTCTATTGGTTGTTTTCCTTTATTGTGCAAAAGCTTTTTAATCTAATAAAATCCTATTTGTTGAATCTTGATGTTATTCTTGTGCAATGTTTTTTGCTACACCTGTGTCTAAAACTGTTTTGTTCTTACTTCTTTCACTTTAGTTGGATGTGGTCCACTCACAGTATCAAGAATAATCTCCAGGGACAACCCACTCAGGCCCCCTCCCATCCCTCTCCTGGATAGGAGCTTTCTTTCCCTCAATAAATATATTCTCAAAAAAAAAAAAAAAAAAAAAAAAAAAAAAAAAAAAAAAAAAAAAAAAAAAAAAAAAAAAAAAAAAAAAAAAAAAAAACCTCTTTTAGGGCTGGCCAGAAGGCTCAGCAGACTAAAGCACTTGCTTAGGCAGAGTGCAGCATTCACAGTTTGATCCCCTGTATACCATGCCAGCCCCACCCCAGGGGTGTGCTGAGATGGCAGTTGAAACTGGGCATGGTGGCACATGCCTATAATCCCAGCACTCGGGAGGCTGAACACAGGGGAATCACTACAAGTCTGATCTATGCAGTGAGACCCTGTAGACTGTGTACTAAACACTATATATATATATATATATATATATATATATATATATATATAGAGAGAGAGAGAGAGAGAGAGAGAGTCTCCTTTAAAGCAAACTGATTGTATTACACACATTTACAATCTAGCATGAGAGTGACACCTAAACTAGTATTTGACTACATAAAAAAGACAGTATAGTCAAGTTGACATGGAAAACTAGCCATCATAACAGCTGAATTATGTGAACAATAAAGTTGAACAGCCCCTAAACATGTAAGTATGATTACTTAATATTGTTTTCTTCATTTTAATGAGAAAAAAGATAAAATAGCAATGAAATAGCTTCAAAACAGGTTTGTAGGTCAGTTGTAATAATTAACATCTTGCATATTCTTGTCTTCATAGTAGTTATTCAGAGGACAAGATGTAGACATGATATCTTGTCTAAAAAAAAATTAGTACAAACCTTTCTTCTCATTGAACTAAGAGAAAGTAGCTGTATGTATACCTTAACTATCTTGTATATACATAAATTTTTTCACAACAAAATGGTCCTTTAACTATGTCCCCTTTTTTGTTATGTTTTTGTCAGCAATGGATGTTCCACTGCTATTAGAGAAGCTGTATTTGGAGAAGTCTTTAAAGGATCTTTTCATACTTGATGCCAGTCCAAAGATTGTAGGTACCTGAATTCAGCAAAATAACTCCATATAGTACAATAGTCCATAATAGTAGTGGGTTATCAGCACAACTGGAAATTGTCAAAAGATGTTGAATTGAGCCTTTTACAACTCAGCATATTAATATAGTTTTACTTTCTATATCTCGTGGTTACACTTTTCTGCTGGATGGTTAAGACCGAGTTAAAGCAAGACCTATACAACTAAAAAATGTAACTTTTGCTATCTGATAGGGTCAGTCAAATCCCCTTAGGATTTATCCTGGAATCATGTGGATCTTTTGTCAGTGTCAGCCATCTGGGTGAGTCACAGCTGTTGCTTGACCAATTTGCGATCGGTGAAAGCCTGAGAGATTGTTTTCTCTCTAGGTAACTCTTCTTAGGCACACTATATATGGTTGATCACTTTCCTCTGTAGCCCCATAATCTCCTTGATCAGAAAATTTGGGACACCACTGAGTTACAGGATGTCACAGCAGAGGTTCCCTTGTGTCCTGAGTCCTCACTGACCTTGAAGGGCTAGGGCTAAAATATTGGCTATCCTTTCAGCCCATTCTACCTGTGTGATTTTTGGTCTGCAAACTCCAGTTGTTAAACATTCAGAAGAAAAGCTTAATGATATTATTATCCTATAACAGAGACAGTTAAGCTTAACATCACTATCTGTCTGAATATCATGATTACTTAATATTGTCCTGGAAGTTCTGATCATCTTAAAAATATAACAGTAAAATTAAAACCCACAAGAAAATCAACTGAAAAATAATAATTTAATAAGTGCAAAAATTATTTGTCAAAGTGTTTACACTCTGTCAGGGATATAGTTTAGCAGCATAGCACCTGCTAGCAAGCATGAAGTTATGAGTTCGATTCCCAGTACACACACACACACATACACACATGCACATGTACACACACACTGTTTATACTATAAAGTTACAATCATCAGAATAGTAACTGGGGATATAACTCAGTAGCATTTGCCTAAGACATATGAGAGCTTGAGGTCAATCCCCCAGCACCAAAAAGAAAAAGAAAAAATTGCCTATCGATGGTATAAATAACAGGCATAAAAGTGAAATGGAAAGACCAGAATAAAAGCATTCACATGTAGTCAACTGACCTAACGAAGAAAAGTTCATTTTTTTCTCCAACTAATGCTGCCAAATAAAATGCACAACCATTGCCAAACAAATAAAAAAGGAACCTAGTCATAGACCTTCTACCATTCAAAAATCAACTAAAACTGGATTATAAACCAAAAGATAAATCCAAGAGGCTGGGGAGATGGCTCAGTGGAATAAGCACATCCCTGGCCTGAGTTCAATCCCTGGTACTGCCAAAAAAAAAAAAAAAAAAAAAAAAAAAAAAAAAAAAAAAAAAAAAAAAAAAAAAAAAAAAAAAAAAAAAAAAGATAAATGCAAAATTGGTAGAAGAAAGAAAAGAAAATCTATGTCACATTGGACCCAATGAAATTTTTAAGCATAATACCAAAAGTATGATACATCAAGAAGAAAATTAATTTGAAATGTATTAAGATTTAAAAACTTGTATTCTGCACAGGACCCTGTAAAGACACTAAAAAGATAAGTCACATGTTGGTCGAAAATACTTGCAGAACACTTACTGGATGCAAAGTCCGTAACAAGCCATTAACCTCAGCAACAATAAATGACACAACCCAACTTTTAAACTGCAGTAGGGGTGGGGGGCTAAGATGGCTGTCATGATTTGTTGTTAAAGAACTATTATAGTTTGTGTGTATTTGTCCCCACAAAGCCTCATGCAGTCATTAAAGTCCAGTTCTACAGTTTGTGATTAATTCGTGATCCAAGGCTGAGATTATAGGTCTGAGTACTTATGGGTGAGTGCTACACCCAGCCTGGGACAGGTGGCCTGAATGTAACCTAAGAGACGGACAGACCTGCTCTCCATAGCCACTCATGCTGTTGCTCCTCCCATTTTTTTAACTATATATTTTTATTAATTTTATCGAAAAAGAAGTAATGAGTTTCAAAATAGGTTAGTAGAATAGTTACAATAATTAATACATTGCATATTGTTGTCTTCGTAGTATTCATAGTACAAGATGCAGACATAGTATCTTGTCTAAATACTATTAGTTCAAAACTTTCTTCTCCAGGGTTCGATCCCTAGTTCTGCAGGCCCCGCCGGCCCCGCCCTTGGGTGCAGTGAGCCCTCGATGGAGTCTGAGTGTGGTGGCGTGCGCCTGTAATCCCAGCACTAGGGAGGCAGAAAGCAGGAGGATTGCTGTGAACGTGGGCTGCATGGTGAGACCCTGTATAAAAAAAAAAACCTAACAAAACTTTCTTCTCACTGAACTATGAGAAAGTAGCTGTATATCTATGCTATTTTGTGTATACAGATATATATATTTTTTCACTACAAAATGGTCCTTCATTTATATCCCCCTTTTCTTTATATTTGTCAGAGATGGGTATTCCATTACCATTCATATATTGTAGGTGCATGAATCCAGCAAAGTAGTCCAATATGGTCCAGTAGTCCATAATAGTAGTTATGCTCCCACTTGCTCTTGCTCTTTGCTGCACCATGAACTGCGGCTCTCTGCCATGTAGCAGTCTGCCTTGGAGCCAGCTGAGTATGGACTGAAACCTTCATTGACTGTGAGCTAAATAAACCTTTCCTTCTCTAATTTTGAGTGTCAGGTATTTGGCCCAGCAACAAGAGAAGAGTAACTGAGACAAGAACCACAAATTAAAACAATACATGCATGTAGAATAGCTTGAATCAAATCTGAAAGTATCGGTGGCTGCTGAGAAAGACAAGCAGCAGGAACTCTTCCTTAATTGCTGATTGAATGCAAAAAAAAAAAAAAAAAAAAAAAGGCACAGCCTCTTTGGGAGACATCTCGGCAGTTTTTTACAAAGTCAGGCAGTCTTAGCAAATAGAAATTCCATTGATAACCATCCAACATGGGAAGCAACCATGGTGTCTTTCCATTGGAAAAATGGACAAACTGCGTTACCGCCAGACAG
>PVKA01006633.1:0-34850 GCA_004027165.1 Ctenomys sociabilis | reverse complement strand
GGAAGGCAGAGCACAGGAACATGGCACAGGGGAAGCTTAAGTGCAGGCAGGAGCTTGGAAGGGAGATGATCCTTTTGACCAGACCCTACCTCCTAACAAGTTAGCTACCCCTCCCTCAGAATCCAAACACCCTGAGTTCAATCCCCAGTTCCACCAAAAAAAAAAAAAAAAAAGAATCCAAACATCCCATCTGTATGCTCATGAGGCTTTGAGGGACTAAACCACTACATTAGGCAGAATAAGTTAATGTAGAGGTTCCAATACGGCTGACTAGAGGAAGAGCTATGTCAGAGGTGCTCAGAGAGAAGCCACCGAAGCCACAGGTACGCATTACAATACAGTAGGGTCTTGCACACTGAATCAGAATATTAATGGGAAAGATGATATATGCTTATTAAGACTAACAGATAGGAGACTGGGAGTGGTGGCGTGCACCTGTAATCCCAGCTCTTGGGAGGCTGTAAACAGGCAGATCAGTAAGAGTCCATTCTAGTAGTGAGACTGAACACTCTGTAGACCCTCCCTAAAATACAAAAAAAAAAAAAAAAAAAAAAAAAAGACGAACAGATGGATCATTGGAGGGTGGGCAATGCAGCCAGCATGAATTCTCTGCGCCTCTCCAGCCCCCACCCCTCCAAGCAGTGACCATTCTAAATAGCCGAAGAGAGGGTCAGACTTTCCCTATACCTGCTCCTCTGTCCCACCTGCTCCTCGCCAAACAATAGGAGTCTGCAGCCTGGTGCCACTTCCCCATCACTCACCAACAGGAAGGAAATCCCACCACAGCGCAGGCAGAGAGGATCAACAGAACAGGTACTGCAGAGTCCTGAGGACGCGCACTCAGCCGCCAGGTCGATGCTGCAGATTTCTGCCTAAGAGTGAATTGCCCACTCCTGTGGTTCCAGGCCAGTTGTTATTCTCTCCTGCAACTTCCACAGCCTCCAGAGAGCACAAGCAATCCCCACCGCCCACCGCCACCCCGAAATCTGTACTCCCCTTGCCTGCTGAAGCTCTTGAACCTAACCTCCCATCAGGCCTGGGCAGAGGGAGAGAGCTCCTAAGCCAAAACCAGGCATGGTGTTATATTCTTCCTCCCCCTTGGCAAAGTAAATTCCTGAGACTGGGTTTGCTCAGGTTTGCAGTGGAAAGGAAAATGTTGATACTGGTGTGGCTGTATGGAATCACTTTGCAATGGAGGCTAGAAGGAAGCATCAGGAGCAGCAGGCTTTGGGGCCCATGTGAATTCCAGGTCCGTCCTCTGGTCGGAGTATAACTGAACTGGTTTTCTGCCAGATAGTTTCTGTGCTTTTTTTTGTTTTCAGCTTAAGTTCTCATAGCAATTAGTTTCTTACTTACTTCAACCACTTTTTACATTCTTCCAGTTTTTAATACCCTATCTTCTTCCCTTTAAACCCTGTCTTCTCTCCATTCTATGCCTTCTGCTCTTCATTATCTTACCTTGCCTCTATTTTCTCTTGATTCTTCTCCACATAACAAGGGTTAAAACACAACAGGTTCCAGTAGCATCAGAGCTTTCCTCAACCCCAAACACCTCCCTCTTCATATATCTCATTGTCACCCTTAAAAAATATCTTTTTTTTTTTTTTTTTGGTAGAACCAGGTATTGAACTCAGGCCCTTGTGCTTACCAGGGAAGCTCTTATTCTACTGAGCCATCCCCCTGACCTCCAAAAATATCTTTCTAAAACCCTTTTAAGTTTTAATACAACTGAAAGTCCAACGTAATCTGACCCCATACCTAATTTTCACCTGTTACTATTCCCCCATCCACCCCCACCCCACAAAAACTTATACTCCTCATTCACCCATCCCATCTTTCCTCATCTACTTGTCCTGCATTGTAAGTGTCTGTGAATAACAATGGGCTATAGGCTGCAAAGAGTATTGATCAAAAAGTGAAAGTATAAATGTAAGGTCTGTCACCTATCAGCTATGCATGGTGGATAGCGCTGCTGATGCTGTCTGTTTCCCCAAAACACAGTGACAGAGCCCAAATCACTAAAACAGGTAAAAAATATGATTGGTACAGGGAACCTCCAAATGACACAGGGAGAAAAACTGATCTCCCAACCTAAAAGGTACCTGGGACAAGTTCATGTTCTCTAAAACCAAAGAATGTATTTTAGGAACAAACAGAGGGTATGAGCAGAATACATTTATTGAGGGAAAGAAAACTCCTGTCTGAGAGAGAGACAGGAGGGCTCTGAGGGGGTAGTCCCCAGGGACTTTTATAGAGGAAAACCATATGGTGAGGCAGGTCTAAGGTGGAGAAGAATGGGAACTCACTTAGGTAGGCATAAGGTTGGACAAAACTATGGTCAACCAATGAGATTACAAGCACCCCTGCTCAGGTAAAATTGATTAAATCCAGGACCAAATGGGGAAGCTAGTCATGTAGCAAGCAGGCATGAATATGGGATAGGGTCTCTTCCTATTGGGGGTTACATGACTCAAATGTTTAACCAATAATAATTCAACAAATAATCATTATTGAACCAATCATTAACCAATGATTTAAATTGAACCAACAAATAACCAATGTGGGGCTGAGAAGATAGCTAAGCAGTCTAAGGGACTCCCTTGCAAGCCCAAGGACCAGGTTCGACCCCCAGTACCACATGCTGTGCTGGCCCTAGAACCCCAGGCACATTGTGCTGGCCACCAAAACTGGGCGTGGTAAACAAAACCTGTAATCCCAGTGCTGGGGAGGCTGAGACAAGAGGATCACTATGACTCCTAGGTGCATACAGAGATCCTGTACCAAATAAATAATTAACTAAAAAATTAAGAAGAAATAACCAATGTAGATTTTGGGGAAACAAAAAATTGGAAGAGCTAATCAGAATGCCTCAAAACATGAAAAACAAATTTGTCAAAGATATATATATATATATATATATATATATATATATATATATATATATATATATATATATCCCATGAAAAGGCATAAGACAGAAATACCAGATGTAAAGAACTGAATTCATAAACTATAGAAATGACAAATGTGAACACTGGGTTTCTTTTTGTTCATTGTGATTTGTTTGGTTTTTCAGACAGTCTCACCATGTATTTCAGGCTGGCCTTGAGCTCACTATGTAACCTAGCCTAGGCTGTAATCTGAGGCACTTTGGTCTCCCTAGTGCTGGAATTACAGGCATCTACCACCATGCCTGGCCAATTCAGCATTTCTACTGCTTTTTTTTTCCATGGCTCTAAGGATCAAACTCGGGACCTTGCACATGCCATGCAGGCGTCGTGCCACTGAGCTGTCTCCCCGGCCTGCTTACACAAATTAAGGACAAAATGATGTTATAACAAAGCACTCAGGGAAGCCTCAATAAAGGCAAGAAAACAAGAAAAACTCATCCAGTGGCTATAAATGACATTAAGAAGACCAAGAGAAGGCTAAGTGAAGGTAGAGAGAAACTTAAAGACAGCATGGAATAATTTGTTTACAGAAATCATAATAGAAAACTTTCCAAATGTGAGAAGAATTCAACATACAAGTAAGCCAGGCTCACACAACAACCAACCATAATGAAAAAAGCAGCTTTCCACGATACATCTTAATTAAGATTCCACATGTCCAACCTAAAAACAGAATCTAAAATGTGGTCAGTGAAAAACAATAACACAAAGGTAAACCTACTAGAATTATAGAAGACATCTTAACATAAACTTTAAAGACCAAAAGAGCCTGGAAAACAAATTCCAACACAAGCTAACATAACTGGCAAAATGCTCCTTCAAAAATAGATGGAAAAGCAAGAACAATTTAAGGAAAAGAACTACTAGTAAGGTTTATGAATAGCAAACCAGTACTACAGAAGACATTCAAGAATAACTGAGAGGGCCAGGGAGATGGATCAGTGGAATGAGCACTTCCCTGGCAAGCGCAACAGCCTGAGTTCAATCCCCTGTTCTGCAAAAAAAATTTTTTAAAATAGTAACTGAGAAAAAAATGATGAAATCCACAAAGCCAAAAATCCAGGCAGAATGATTAAATCAAGAAAGGTGAAGCGATAAATAACAACAAAAGAAGATAAAAATAATGGAGTCAACAAAATATAAAGAGAACAATGTTAGGAACTAATCAACATCTCTTGGTAATAATTCTCAATTGTCTCAACTGTCCAAATAAAATATACAGATTGGTAGGCAGGATCAAAAACAGGATCCAACAGTCTGTTGCATTCAAGAAACTCATCTAATCCATGGGTTAGGGGAACAGAATAAAGGATAGAGAAGCATCCCCAGACACAGTCAGCTATTTAATCTCCAACAAAGGGGCCAAAAACATACACAGCAAAAAAGATAGCCTATTTAACAAATGGTGCTACTCCTATGCAGAAGACAGAAGTTGAACCTGCATCTCTCTAAACCACAATCAAAACAGATCAAAGATCTAAACAGAAACAATGAATCTACTGAAAGATATAATAGGTAAAGCATTTGAAGTTGTAGGTATAGGCAAGGACTTTCTGAACAGAACTCCAGCTGTACAAGACATAATAGCAAGAATAAACAAATGGTATTCTAGCAAATTAAAAACCTTCACAGCAGAGGAAGCCATCAGTAGGAGACAACCCACAGAATGGGAACAAAAAACAATTCATTGTATTACAGCAATATATGTGTACCAATGTTTATAGTAGCATAGTTCATGATAGCTAAATCTTGGAAGCAGCCCATGTACACTAACGAATGGTTAAGAAAAATGTGCTATCTATATATAATGGAATACTTTTCAGCTATAAAGGATAAATTTGAGATATCTGTAGGTAAATGACACACCTATAAAATATTAAGTGAAATAAATCAGACACACAAGCCTAAATAGTCTTGAGTAAGACAAAGTACAAAGAGCACAATAAAGGGCTAACAAGGAGATAAATCTTTTGCAAATGGGAGGGGGTCCAGGAGACAGAGGGCAAGGGGCAGGGGTTAGGAAGGGGAAATAAAAGGATTTAAGATGTGTCATGTGTATCTACCAAATGCCTGCCATGAATATAAACATTGTATGTCATAAACATGAATTAAACAGGAATGAAAATGGGGAAAGGAAGATTTAGAGGCAGAAGGAGGAAGGTCAGAAAGGGAAGGCTATTAAAAAAGAATCAAACTGTGTTATGTACATGTACCTACTTCCTAAAGTGAATAGAGACCTGTGCTGCAAATATGTAATAAACCAATCACTCAACAAGCAAGCAAGCTTCCAAAAACAAGTTTGGAAAAGCTACATACTGGATCATTCAACCTATATAACATTCTAGGAAAATAAAAACTATAGACAAATGATAAAAACATTTGTGAACAGCAGGAGTTTTTTGTTTGTTTTTTTGTTTTGGTTTTTTTTTTTTTTTGTTTTTGTTTTTGTTTTTCGTGAGCAATAGGTGCTGAGTAAGCACAGAACTTGAGGAAGTGTTGGCAGTAAACCACCCTCATGGAGTGGTTTGGGGCAAACCAATGGTTTATTGACCTACATAATTATGGAAACAAGTGGAGTCTAAAGCTATATAAGCAAAAGAAACATATGTAAGCATGGTACTCTAACTGATAAGCTTTCTTTTCATGGGGTTAGAGGTTAACAACTCTGCCTCTAATATACTAGAATAAACAAGCAAATGGTAGATACTGGGAGCCAAGCCTTCTATATCTAGATGTTTCCCCAAGGCCTCACTGTGGACGCTTTAGGGAGGGGCTGGATCATGGATGTGTGCTACGGGATTAGTCCACTAGTGCGTTTTCATCTGGCTATGATGCTAGGTGAACCCTAGCGGGAAGAGGTGGGTTACTATGCATGTGAACACTTTCTATACCCTCTTCCACCTTTGATGGCTTGCTGCCTACTGCCTGGCATGCTATGAACTGTTTCTCCTCTGACCTGCCCCTCTGCCACCTGCCTGCCTTGGAACCAGCTATCCACTAAAATCTCTACAAACTGAGCCCAAGAAAACTCTCCTTTAACTTGTGGGTGTCACATATTTTGTCCCAGCAACAAGTAACACACACACACACATACACACTGTTGCAGTAGGAACTTACAAACAGGCAATCACTAGAGACTACACTGCGGTAACAGGTTATATTTAGAGACATCAGTATGAACTCATTCAACTTTATAGAGGTGGTTACAGAGAGGAACATACATATAGCCCAGGACACACACACATATCTCCTTACTCTAGCAGCTTGAGGGCCTAGAAGAATCAACACTCCAGTGGCAACAAGCACACCCATGACCTAGGTCTTATTTCCTAACAAAAGGCTCTTCGGAGAAATGGCTGATTCTAGGACAAGACAGGAAGTACACAAGCTCGTTATCTTTTAATACAAGAAAGCTTTGAATAAAGCTTCCAAAAAAACTACATTAATAGATATATGTCAAAGGGAAACATAAGTCAACTGACTACACAAGTTATTTGGAATTTTGCATACGAGATACATTTTTCTCATTCATTCAATCAGTATGATTCACTGATTATGGTATGTGCTCATGTAAATTTTATTTATTGTCTAGTATTTTATTTTGTAACTTAAAATGTCCCAGCTTTGGACTATTAGCAGTTTCTTCAGACACAAACTAACAAGACTTTCCTCTTTGAGATACTGTTTTATAAATAATTTCACACGTTTTCAAACTATTGTAATAGACCTTTGAATTTTTCTTGTTATTACAGGCATCCATAACACCTAATATCCACTGAAAATTTAATCAGGATGCCATACAATTCCTTTCACAGCTCATTAAGGTACCAATTGTAACAATGCTATCAGCCACTGCAGCAGATTCCATTTATTTCATGTTATTTTCAAGAGTTCAGCCTACAATATGCTTTGAGATTACATGAATTTTAAGTCATGTTCTGCATGATTACACAAGTATTTATTAAAATCCAAATATTATCTCTTCTCTTTACTGGTACAATTCCAAGAGTTAAAGAACTACCTTAAGTTACTAAATTTGTCTCTCTGCCAAACCACTACATGCTTGCAATAATCCCACCATATGAGTTTGTCAATTCTTGAGACTACTTAAATCTTGATCCACTATTAAATAGGCATAATAGTAGCTCTCACCTTCAGTTATGTGTGCCACACAACTCTGCGCTGCTGTGGTCACCTGACAGTCTTCCCTGTACATTAATCTAGGCTGTGCTGACTTATGCACTAGATCATTTGTCCATATTTGGTCACAAGTACACATTTAAACTTTATTTTTTTAAATTATTTAGTACAGGGTCTCGCTACACAGTGTGGACTTGTAGTGATCCTCCTGTCTCAGCTTCAATGATGAAACTATGGATATATGCCACCACGCCTGACTTTTGAGGTACTGGAAATCGAACTTGGGCCCTTGTGCTTGCCAGGCAGGCACTTAAGACTGGCAAGCTATCTGCCCAGCCCAATATTTAAACTTTGTTTTAATCCCATATCTACCTACACTCATTATGGTTTTCCTTCATTTAAAAACATTTTTTGTTATTATCATATCTTTACCACCTCTTCCAAACCTCAGGCTGTGATAAATCAAGGTCAATCACTAAAGCGCCCAGACTGGGCTTGAACTTGCAACCCTCATGCTTCAGCCTCTCAGAGTGCTGGATTATAGGCATGCACCATCACATCTGGCTCAAGTTTCTTAAAATACAGAAAGCAATAGCTATGTTAAAAATACTGAAAAATTAGATTCTTTCATTAAAAATCTTAAATCTTCATTAAATTTTTTCTAGCAGACATCATAGAAAAATGAATACATTAAAATATAGTTCAGAAAGACCATGCATACAAGTTATCAAAAGGTTGACATTCAAATTACATAATGTCTACAAGTTAATGAAAGGTCAAATCTATTAAAAATGAGAAAAATCCCTGAACAATAATTCACAGAGATGATATCCAAATGGCTAAAAAGCATACAAAAATCTGTTCTCCACCATTAAGTATCAGGGAAGAGAAAAAAAACCATGAAAAGCACAAAGCATCCACTAAAAATGGATAAAATTACGATGCTTGGCTACATCCCATCCTTGGGCAAGAATGAAGAAGCAACCCACACACTCAGACACTGCTGTGAAACGTAAACTACTACAACCTGTTTGGAAAAAAAGTGCTTATAAAACCAGACGTCTCCTCTGAGGTGTTTACCTGTAATAACAATTTGTTTATCAAGACTTAAAATGTCCATGATAGTTTATTTGAAACACCCCAAGTTAGAAACAGCCTAACATGCTGTGGTATATTCACTGTTAAGCTATTAAAAGCAATGAACAGTAGTAAATAAAATAAACAAAACAGAAAAATTCCGAAAACATTATGCTGAGTTAAAAAGCCTATGCAAATAAAGAACATAGGTGCATGAGTTCATTTACACCATGTTATGTTCAACAAGGAAAGGTGTAACTGGAAAGAAACTTCTTGGAGCGCTAATGTTCATATACGGCTAGAAATTCAGATTGTATAACTACATCTGTCAAAATTTAAAGTATACACATTTATAATCTGTACATGGTATAAATTTTTATCTGAAAAGAAAAACTCAAATCAAAAATAAATCCTAGGTCCAGCCAGATGGATTAAAGCGCTTGCTTAGGTGAAGAGCAGCTGCTAGGTTTGATCCCTGGAGTACTATGTCAGCCCTGGCCCCAGGGTGTGTGGGACTGCAATGGAGACTGGGCATAACGGTGCACCCCTGCAATTCCAGTGCTTGGGAGGTTGAAAACAGGAGAATCACTGCAAGTCCGACCTGTGTAATAAGACCCTGTCCTAAATGCATTAAAAGAATAAATTCTATTAAAGAATCATATCCATTAAAATGATACAACGAAACTACTTTATAAGAAAAATTCAGCAATTTTTAAGAAAAGTTATGATCTAAATCAAGTATATAAAGAACAGTGCTAACATTTCTGTCACTATGTATCTTATATGGCTTGTGGCTTACAACCTTCACATTTAAAAAGCAAGTTTAACAGAAAGTCCTAACAATTGATTTTAACAAACGTACTCCCACTCCTTTCTATTCTTTCTCATTGTTATTAATTCATAACATTTACTCACACAACAAAGACATATCTATTTATTTGTCTTCTCACCACTAGAATATAAACTCCCAAGAAAAAAGGCCTCTTCTTGTTTTCTCTATGTTCATAGCCTAGGCCAATGTCTGATCTATAACTTATTCAGTATTTATTGAATAAGCAAATGAATGAACATTGCCAAAAATGTGAATTGTACCCAGAGTGAGCACTGTAAAGGGTTGTTTGTGCAAACATTTTTGAACACATATTCCAACATTCCACTCAACTGTAATCAACTTGTGATTTCAAGTAAATTTTAATGGAAATGTATCTAGGCTGAAAGGAATGGACAAAAAATACACAAATGAATGTCTCCCCTCTTCTCTCATTGCTCTCCCTCTTTGACCTGTGCCCCATGTGAGTGCTGCAATCCATTCACCTCAAATGCCACATGTCAGGGCCTCGCTCCAGGCCTCACTGGATACTGATTCAGCAAAGAAGGGTGACTGATCTGCTAAGTCAGATTTGGGTATCTATTGGGCACGCTTTATTAAAGTGAGTGAAATCCCTGAGGGAGCCCATGTTCTTGCCAAATTCTTGTCATTTTCAAAGGAGACCACCAAGGACCAGGGGGATAGTTCAGTAGAATAAACACTTCCTTGGCAAGCACAGGATCCTGAGTTCAATCCTTGGTACCCCAAAAACAAACAAACAATCAAAGGAGACCACAAGATGTTGACTTCTCAGGGCCACCTACAATTGCGTAGGCTGTGTAAGGTGGGTCTATAGGTCAGATCCCTACAGACAGCCTAAGTAGATGCAGGGCAGGAAGTTTCAGGTCTAGGTATAGCTGTGACCGTAAGAACCATGAATAGAAAACCAGGTATCCATAAATGCTGGCACAGATTAATAAAGTTTATACTAATATCCCATTTAAACTAAAAAAATTGAATGTATGTCAGACCGACAGTAGAATTATGAATTCCTGTGTTAGGAAAAATATAAAAGAAAAAGCCAAAAATAATG
Organism: Ctenomys sociabilis; assembly: GCA_004027165.1. Taxonomy (NCBI): domain Eukaryota; kingdom Metazoa; phylum Chordata; class Mammalia; order Rodentia; family Ctenomyidae; genus Ctenomys; species Ctenomys sociabilis. The sequence goes on along the minus strand of PVKA01006633.1, from coordinate 24,781 downwards.
TACTATTCCACTGGTACTAAATAACTTATTTTAATGAATGTCTTTAATACAAGAACAAAACAATATTCCTCTATTATAATTACAGTTAAATTCAAACTTTAAAACTGGCCAATAACATGTTAACTTAGAAGTTTTTAATATGAATATCAAATACAGAACTCAAAAAGCTGTCACAATATTAAACATCAACTTCTTAGCATTCCAAGTTTATTACAAGTAACTCCCACCCCCCATTCTGCCTGTTTTTACTTGGGTAAGTAAAACTGTAATATCTGCTGGTGTTTATATGTTAAAATTTAAACAAAAACTTCCAATTTGAATATGACTTGAGTTAATTCTAACCCATTCAAAAATACCTGATACAGGTAGTAGGTGGTCTTGGTATAAGAAAACATGTCACAAAGTTTTAATGTCAAAACTGTACTTTTAAATAAAATAAAGCAAGAAAATATAACATTTTGTACTCTTTCCTGTTTCCTTTTTTATTGCCAGTAACAAGCCAGATTTAATGTCATTATTCTTCATTCAAACAAACAGCCATCTGAGGCTTTAGTTTGTTTCTTCTGCGTAGCTGATTACTAATGTAATGTGCAAATGTGCAAAGACAGTTCTCATTAAAGACAAGTATTTACCCATTATTAATATATGTGTGTAGATTAAGACATAAAACATAACAAGTTAGCAAAAGGTTTCAAACACAAAACTAAAAATCAGCCACAAGAAAGGAGACACGAAAGGAAATTATTACACAGAGATAACACTCTTTTGTTGAATCATTAAGATGACTACCACTAAGCCACATGTGGTGGTACAAATCTATAATCCCAGGACTATGGGAGACTGAATGAAGCAGGAGGGTCATAAACCCAAACCCAGCCAGTGCAATTCAGCAACTTAGTGAAACGCTGTCTCAAAATAAAAAAATCATAAAAGGGGTGGAGATGTTGCTCAGTGTTGAAAGCCCCGAGTTCAACCCCCATTAACACACACACACACACACACACACACACACACAGAGAGAGAGAGAGAGAGAGAGAGAGAGAGAGAGAGAGAGATGAAAATAATCACCATCAAAGTATTCAGACCAATTAAGGCCAGAAAGAACAAGTGAAATGTGAAAAACACTTTCTCCTACAGTTGAAACAAATGTTTTGAGAAAGAAAAAGAAAAAGCTAACCTCCAAAAAATGAAAATTATAAAAATATGGAGTTAGTAACTTATTAAAGTACACCCACACACAACAAACAGTTTTTAAAACAAAGGCATAAATAAGCTTCACATTGAGGCTCATATCAATACTATGAACACTCGTATTAACACAGTTCTCACTAAAAAGTACTGCTAGCAGTAAATTTCAGTTTGGTGCTATCTTGACTTCAGAGCACTTGTGAGTATGCCCTTTTCCAAGACAGCCAGAGGTTCCTGTGTTCAGCAACTTAATCCTGTACAGCCCAGTCTCCAGCAATCATTCAAGGGAAAAGCAAAGGGCTGAATAGAAATGTGGTCATTTAGAGAGGATATAGAGTTAGAGCCAAGATAATGGATAATTATCCATTTAACATGGACAAAATTATATGTATGTAACAAATATGATCTAGCAATTTATTTTCCTTTAAATACAAACCACTTTAAGAACCGTTTACTGCTGTCTGTGCTAAAAATTATTCTTTCCATACGTAGGAATTATGGTAATATGAAGCAGAAGTTTAATTCCAGTGAATAAAGCTCCAATAGATTCAAATTTTTTTAATTCTTTGAAAATATCTAGGTTTTTTTTTTAAGTTTTAGGCTTTGCAATTTTGCCACAGTAGCTATACTTTTTCTAGATCTAAAAAAAAAAAAAAAAACCTACTTCTTTTATTACACAACTATTCAAATAATCATAAGAGCTGGGCACATTGGTAATATCAGCTACTCGAGAGACCAAAGCAAGAGGTTCACATGTTTAAAAGTAACCTGGACAACTTAATGGGACTTTGTTTCAAAATTTAAAAGGTAAAAAAATTTTAAGCACTAGGGCTATAACTCAAAGTACCCATGAACTCAGTCCTTAGTATTGTAAAACTTATAACAGTTATAAGAGAATTTATAATGTCAGAAAAATAAATTCACCTGATACACTCTTACCTCAAAATTACAATCAAGAAAATGGTAGTCTCCCTGAAATAGAAAGAATCTCTTTCTGTTACTATTTCTTATATATAATCTTTATTTCACATCATTTGCATAGAAATATTACCACAATCTGTTAGCAAGAAAAAATAATTTTGGCTTCTAGAGCTCATCAAATAAATTTATTCAGTCTTCTTAGTATGCTTCTTCTTAACATTCGCTGAAGAATCAGCTGTAGGTTTTGAGCCCGATGAACCAGTGCCATTGGAAGACGGTCTAGTTTCACTCTTCTTTTCACACCATGAAAACTGTTTCTGCCAACCAAACAGCACCCGACTCAGTGTATCCTCAAAGGGAGCAAGGGTCACAGAAGTCGTCTCTGTCACCATCATGGTTATCTGTGAGGGAAAAGTTCAGTTTTGCATTTAAATACAAATGCTTTCTGTTTCTCAAAGCCGAGAGAGAAAAGTAAAGAAAAGGAAAAAGGATTAAAAATGCATTCTTAATTTAATTTGTAAGACACGCAACTAAACTAGATTCTGAGAAAATCTCTTATCTCCATGGAAAAGAATATAAACATTAAAAAAAATACAAGGTACTGTATTCCAGGATGCCAAATGAGCAATATAACCATTTCCACAAAAATAGTACTCAAAGGAAATAACATATTATCTACAGATTACACCAACAACCAATACAACTATCATTTCTATGTATTTAACATGTGCTACAACTTCACACTATTACTCTTCTTTAACTTAACCCAACAACTATTTTTCTATTACTTTCACCATAGGAATTTGGAACCAAGGCTCTGAAAGGTTAAGCAAACTGCCCCAAATCACAAAGCTAATAAGTGGTTAAGTAGTTTGCAGCACCCAGATTTTGAGCTCAATTACTAAAACAACCATTCTAAAAAACCACAGACTTTCAGTGAACTGCAGAATATTGCTAAGAGAAACTGTAAAAGCTTCCAGCACACTATTTTATAAGATTATATATATATATATATATATATATATATATTAATTATATACACACACACACACACACACACGTGTGTGTGTGTGTGTGTGTGTGTGTGTATTATACATTGAACATCAAAAGGTGAAGTGAAGAGTGCTTCCAACCTTGGAAAAATGCAATGGTCAGAGATACTTACTTTACTCAAGAAATTACACTGGTGTTAAAATAGATATGGGGTTAGGGTAAATGTTAAGGTCTAAAATATTTCCTAAAGTCCACTCCCAAGAATCAGTTCCTCCAAGGTCACAGAAATGAATCACATTTAAAATTCTAGGAATCAAATTTCCAAAAGAAGGCCCAACATAATTCACTAGCTCAGGGAAAATGTTATCAACAATAAATTCTTCTGAAGTACAACATAATCTAGGGAGTGAGAAGTTGTAAAAAGTAAATGTCCATCACAAGAGAAATACGTAAGTGAGATGAAGACTATGCAATGGTTAAAAGTAATAAAATAATAAGCAAAAATCATTAGAACACACTATTAGTGTGATAGAATAAGCTATAGTGTACTATCATTTATATAAATTATAAACCTATTCACATCCAAAACTGTGAACAGTGAAATATATACTCTGAAAAAGTTGGTTCTATTAGGTGTATCTGACCCAAATAAAAAAAAAATTTTGAAAATGCATGAACATGGACTTTAGGTCAGCCATGACCACACAGTTGTATAAAACTTATTTTTCTCATCAAAGTGAATATAAAAGATAGAAATGCATAGAAACAATTGCTAAAAAGCACTGGAGAAAAACCAGGATAAGCAAAACCTGAAAGTAAGTTCAATAAAGCAAGATCCACATACATGGAAGCCTTTCAAGAGTGCATGCCATTTCACAGCACAAGAGAACAGAAGCAGAAGTCTCGATGGAATGAAGAGACAGAAGCTGAATTCTGACAAAGCCAAAGCACCTAGGACAGTGACGGAGAAGCTTTTAGAGACTGAGTGTACATACTGCAACTCAAAACCCACTTATTTATCAAAAAGTACCACCGCTGCTATTAAACCTGAATACTGAGGTTCTAGTTTGGAAAGTGTAAGAACCTGAAAGAGTAAATAAAATCTGAAAGTTACAACAGATACTATGAAAAGAAAAGAATCTGTTCACAGAGAAGGAATAACTTGAATAAAGGAAAGAAGAAAAGAAAGACAGAGACTGGTTGTGGTGGCGCACCTGCAATCCCAGCACTTGGGAGATTGAAAACAGGAGGATCACTACAAGTCCAATCTGTGGAGTAAGACCCTGTAGACCCTGATTAAATACATAAAAAAGGGAAGGGAAAAAATATTATGTGCATACACAGCATATATTAGATAACCGTACTGCTGATTTCTACTGGTCTATTTTGTTTATTTTTTATTTTAGGGAAGGACCTAAAGGGTGTTCAGGGTCTCACTACAAGACTGGACTATTTGCAGCCTCCCAAAAGCTGGGATTACAAGCATGCGCCACCACAACCAGTCTCATTTGCCGTCTCAGTGCACCCTGGGGTTAGGACCTAGTGGTCTATGAAAAGGAGCAATTAATGCCCAGTTTTACTCTTTTTAATTTTTTTGACCGGTTTTGTATGCATATATGTGGTAATCTGAAAGATTAATTTAAAGATAACAATATGAAAAATAACAACCATTGCTGATTTTTAATCAGTTTGTTTAGTGAAATTCTGTATCATTTCTACAATTTTCTACTATTTTTATTCTATTAAAAAAAGAAAAAATCATATATTAACATTTTCTGTCTTAAAAATAATGAAAGACATTTCAATAATACAAAGAACATTTTATCAAAAGGTGAAAAAATTCGCATTTGGTGTGCTGGGGTGGTCAGGCTCAGGTGCCAAGAGAAGGCACTGTGTGGATGCCACGGTTGTGCCACCTTTGATCTAAGGCTTGAGGGAAATACCACCCACAAAGGGGAAACCAATGGACAGTGAGCTCAAAAATCTATGTGTCATCTGTCCTAGAGGCGTTTGCCACCCCTCAACTGTGCACACATAAGAAGGAGAACAATACACAGCAGCTAGCAGAGAACATCTGAGAGGCCAAGAGTTGGTAGGCATTTCACCAGTCTGCTGCTTGGTGCTTAAAAAAAAAAAAGGCTGGAGTTGAAAGTCGGCTAACTGTAACTCTACAGTTGATTTTATTTTTCTCTTTAAGACAGGGTCTCACTGCAGTTCAGGCTGGCCTTGAACTCACGAGATCTTCCTACCTCAGCCTCCCAAGTGCTGGTATTACAGGCATATGCCACCAGGCCTGGCTTTAGACTGATATTCTTAAAGGGTTACATTCTAGAAAGACAAGCTCAAAGTAGTATAGTGTTAACAAGATCTAAAACTAAGCATCAACAGGATTAACACATCTGACTGCCAGAATTTTGAGCTTCACCCCTGGCCTCAAGAAGCCTACAGACAAGTAAATCAGTAATTAGAAAATACTAAAGAGAAGGTGTGATCACAGTTTGTCTAAGCTGAATGCGCCTGGCTTGCCTGATTGCACTGACAGAAGAAGAACTGTCCTAGGTAACATATAAAACATCTAATGCAGTTAATGTATATTAATAAAACAGCTATTTTTATTATAAATAGGTATATGCAACCTGCAGGCCTCAGGTTATACACTCCTGGAATGTATATAGATGAGGAAGTCATTACCATATACTTGGGGTCTTGACTTACCCCAAGCTCCTAAATGAGTGGACAGCAAAGAACTTAAATAAAGGACACTAGTATAATTTGGAGGCATCCTGGAAAGTGAAAACTCTCTCTCAGGAGTAAAGACAAAGAGCTCCACCAGACAGCCTCCATTTAGTTTTCAAACAAAGGAAGGGAACAGGGAAGCAAAGTGGAAAATGAGCAGGACCTTGGGAAATTAGTTCAAAGAATTCTCCAAGCAGTCAGTTTTGCCAATGAACAGAACTGTTTGATCTTTAAGGTTGGCAGCTTTATTGCTCTGGAATAAGGAGTGCCAGCAACCCATGTTCTCAGCTGCCTCAGCTATGGTGCTATCTTGACTTCAGAGCACTGTGAGTATGCCCTTTTCCAAGACAGCCAGAGATTCCTGTGTTCAGCAGCTTAACCCTGTACAACCCACTCTTCAGTAATCATACAAGGGAAAAGTAAAGGGCTGAACAGAAATGTGGTCATTTAGAGAGGATATAGAGTTAGAAGAGACTAATTACAATATCAAATCCAAGTTTATGTCATTTTAAAGTGAAATTTAAGAACAACTTTCTTATACTGCTTTTTTTTTTTTTTTGTAAGAGGATCAAACTCAGGACCTTGGCAGGCAAGCACTTATCCCACAAAGCTATCTCCCCAGCTTATTACACTATTTTTTTTTGAATAAACAGCTGTAGCCAGGCCTCATGACACTTCCCACCATTCTGGAAAGCTGAAGGAGGACACCAGGTTCAACCCAAAGTGAGCAATTTACAGGCTTCACAAGAACCTGCCTCAAAAATAAAATAATGAAAAAAGGGCTAAGAAGCCATGAATACAGCTCAGCTGCATAAGCACCTGGCAAGAGCACAGTGCTGAGTTCAATGCCTGGTACAAAAAAAAAAGAAAGAAAAGAAACAAAGGGATAAGTCAGTTCAGTGCTAAGGTCCTGGGATCAACTGCCAGTACACACACACACACACACACACACACACACACACACACACACTGCTAGGGATGGAGCTATATAGCTCATTGAAAAGGCCCTGGGTTCAATTCCTAGTAATACAAAATGAATGAATAAATGAACGAACGAATGAGTGGTTATAATGAGATATACTAGCATAATTATGTCGACCCCAGCTTACCTTAATGGGTCACCAATAAAAGATGAAAAAAACTTCAGATCAAAAATAATGGCCTACTATGAGAAAAACACCTATGTCTGTTTTACAAAATTCAAAGAGAAGCTTGTCGGGATTTAAAGTATTTCCTGAGAACATGAATTAATAAATGTTTTTCAAAGTCAAGCATTTTAATAGAATCTCTGCTCCCTATAGACTCATCACTCAACTGAGAAGTACAGCTAACATCAGAAATTATTGCTGATATAGACTTAGGAAGTTCAAGGACAGACTTCTGAGAACTCAGTCCCTTAGTAGGCCTTAGCAAGGTGACAGAAATAAAACTGTGACAAACAGAATGAATGTTCATTTCTTTTACAAATAAATTATAAAACTTTTATTTTTTTAAACTTTTAACTTATTTAGTAAATTATTAAAAGAAAGAACATTTTATATGAGTTAACAGCATTTTCATTATGTCCTGCTTAAAAAGGAAACAAAACAAAGTAGAAGCCACACAGATACTTTGGTATTCTCAGCATACCCTAAAATATAAGTAAACTCAGGAAAAGGCATTATTTAAAACTCTTCCACATTCTTTATATAATATTTCAAAATACCCAGAAAATGTGAGAAACACTGTAACTTCTGTAACAGTACATGATACTTAGGTATGCTCTTACGCTATAGTGCCTAACAATAAAAAGATGAATAAATGTAACACCAACCTCACATAATAACGGATGTCTAAATAAGCAAAATTTGAATATTTTTTTTCTGTATTTTAGGGAAGGATCTACAGGGTGTTCAAGGTCTCACTACTAGATTGGACTCATAGTGATTCTCCTGTTTACAGCCTCCAAAGTGCTGGGATTACAAATCTATGCCACCACCTCCAGTCTTAACTGCGCCACCATGCCCAGTCTTAATCATCTCTCTGTGTGCTCCTGGGGCAGGGCCTGCATGGCAGGCCAAGGGATCAAACCAGGCCTCTGCTCCTGCTTGCAGGTGCTTAAATCTGCTGAGCTATTTGGCCAGCCCATAATTTGAATAATCTTGTTCTCCGCTCAGGACATTCTTCATCTCATCTCTATCTACCCAAAGCCATTAATCCTCTGCAGTGTTAACTCAGGAGTCTAGTCCAGTGGTGATGAACTTAGGACACATGTGAACAGCATGCTGTTTTGTTATCACTGAAAGCTCTAAAAAGTTCACTATTACAGGTCCAGCCTATGAAATTTTCATCAATGTCTTCCAACAAACCTACTTGCCCCTACAATGAACCACATAGGGCATGTGGCATTTTCAATCAGGTTTTAGGTTCACTCTATGCTGTCTCCACAAGTAATATCATTCACTCAGCCATCAATAATTATTAACTTGAGGGCTGGCAAGATAGCTCAGCGGTCTAAAGCGCCTCTCAGGGACCGCGGTTCGATCCCCAGCACCACATGCCATGCCAGCCCCTCCCCCCAGGGCAGGCTGAGCTGACCCCTCCCGCAGAAAAAGAATCCATGATGTGTAGCGAGACACTGTAATAAATAAATAAATTTTAAAAAATAATAATAATTATTATTATTATTAACTTGAATGGCTCAAATAAATTAAAATTGTAGAACTCACATTTCTACAAATGTCTTTCAAAAAAATTGGATAAATAAATTGCTCATTTCTGGTATAGTTCCTTAAGACAAATAAATGTGGAAGAACTACATTAGAGAAATTTGGGAAAGACCTTCTTGGTAATTTATCAATAAATCAGTCAACAAATATCAAAAGTTAACCACATGTTCCAGATACTGTTGAAATGCAGAAGCAAATAAAGCAAACTTATTCCCACTCCTCATAAAGTTTAAAAATAGTGTACATGTCTTATATTTATTTTTAATAATAAGGTCTTGAAGATAAAGCTTAAGTCTTCTTTAATGTGCATATGACCATCCATATCCCCAAAAGGGGCTAAGAACAGCATCCCTCGTTCACATTTTCAAAATTTTCTATCCTCATATGCCTCTTAACAGCATTCAGCACAACTACTTTAAGAAGGATCAACCATCCTTCTTAAAACCATGTCTTGGTTTTCCTTATCATCCACAATGCATACCTAATTTCCTATTCTAAAACTACCTTTACTACATATTACCGAACTTCACAGCTCTGACCTCACTCCTGCTTTTTCTATGTTATCTAACTGCCTCAAGTTAATTTACAAATTTACTATAATTTTAATAAAAATATCAAATTCTTTAATAGATTTAAATTACTATTAAAGCTGATATCGACATACAAGAATAACTTAGCCAGGTGGCTCACCCCTATAATCCCAGCACTTGGGAGGCTTAGGTGGCAGGATCAACAATTCAAAAGTGGCCTACAAAATGAGTTCAAAGGTAGCCTGAACTACATAGCAAAATCCTGTCTAAAAACAAACAAACAAACACAAACCAAAAAATAACCAGGAAAAATTTGAAAAGAAAAACAAAAAATCAACTGTTTCATCTTCCCAGTCAACCTGACAGGATTAAAGGACTCCTAAAGAGGTGACTGGCCTGTACGGGCACTAACACCCTCAATGGGTTAGCCCACTGGTAAGTTCATAACCAAGCTGGCTATTAGGAAGTGGGGTATTGCTGGAGAAAGCAAGTTGGGGGGTGGTAACCTTCAGGACTATATTTGTTCCCTGGCCTCCTCCTCTTTGGCTCTTGGGGTGTCTGAAGTGATACAAATATTCCATATCTTGACTATGGTAGTGGACACACAGATGGATACAAATTTGTGGATACACAAATATGTCAAAACTCAAAAATGCATTCTTAGGTTGAACAGCCTTTCATTAAATGTAAAGTATACTCTTCCAACAAAATCAATTTTTAAAAAAAGTTAAAGAAACTCATCTGTAAGTATTTTGTAAATAAATATTAAATGTTATTTTCTTAAGATACTTTTTAAAGTGACTGAGAAAGATTCCTTCCTGAATCTTCAGGAGAGGGTCAGAGGTTCCAGGATAGAGTTTCAGATATCAATATGGGATATAGGGCTATAATTCTTTGACTTAGGGCTAGGTTGCTGTTATGACTTGTGTCTAGATGTTCCCACAAAGCCTAATGTCCACGGTGGGGCTTTTCAGAAATGGGTGGACCTAAGTGTGTGCTGGGATTGATGGTGTCATTCTGGGATTAAGGGTATTCCTATCCTAGGTGTGAGTGCTACTCACCCTAAGAGTAGGTGGCCTGGATAGAACAGACAGAAAGAGGAATGCTGCCATTGCTCAATGCCTGCTACTTCATTACTTTCCTGCCTTCTGTCCACCAGCTGCACCCAGTTGGAAATAAAGACATCACTGTTTGCTTCAACCCTGCCTGTTCTAGTGGTTTTGGTCACTCCCCAGGGTCTTGAATGACACAAACCAGCCCTACAGCAAAGACTATGGAAATACACATAGTGTCTATAGTTACTTTGTTCTTTCTAAAGATACAAATATATATACTGTTTTCCTTTTAAGAGTCCTACAGACAGAGCCAGGGATATATCTGGCACAGCCCCTGTCTGACAGGTGTGAGACCCTAAGTTTGAATCCTGATACAGAAAAATAATAATAATACAAAATACATGTTCTTGTTACTGCCTCAATAACAAAGATTCTCTCAAAGGAGGAAGATCATATAACATTTGTAATACTAACTTATAGATACTTGGAATTCTTACCTTTGTGGTCACAAGAAAGACAGTATAAAAGAACATGAGATTATGCTTCGATATTGCTAGATGTTCAGTATGCTGGAACGTGAACATAATTGACCCCAGCAGAGTTAACTTGGAAGGGCTGAAAATAAAACATATTTTGGGTAAGTAATAAACATGATCTATCTAAATCTCAAGAGTAGTCTGTAAATCACTAATGTAGTGGACTACTATTATAGTTTGGGGTTTTGCAAGGTGAATAACACAATACAGGACACATTTTATAAGATCATTTATAGCAGTCACCCAAAGAATCATATACAGAGAGAGGGCAGGAAATCTGTCCACACACTAAAGATCAAAAGAATCCAACTGAGAGCCTGAATCCCATGATAATGTCCTGCATGAGTCCAGCTAAAGATCTAGAGCCCATAACAATGCTCCCTACAAATCCACCTGGAAGCCTAGAACCCTCATGTAGGCCTGTTTCATAGATATGCACTAGGAAAGCCTAAGAGTTAGGAGTGGAAGCTAGAACATCTGTGCCAGTGGGATGAAACATCTATGCTAGCAGGCTGAAGGATCTGAACTGGAGCCAGGAAGCAACACTCAAGGTGAGAACCAGAGCTCTCCTGAAAAGTACACTAGTCATCCTCAGTAACAGTGAGGTCCAAACTCCTGCAAGAATGAGAACAGCCAAACTCCTATCAGGAAAGCCAACACAATGAGCTTCTCCAGGTAACTGAGCAGTGTACCATCTTCCCCTCCCCTGAGCTAGGAAGCAATGCTCAAAATGAGGACCAGAGCTCCTCAAAATGAACCACAGCCATTCTCAATGAAGTCCTAAGCTCCTCCCCTGACAACAACAGCGAAATTCATCAGGTAAACCAGTATGACAAGGTCCTCCAACAAAATAACCCAAGAAAACCACCAGCTCCCTAACAGTTTCCCAGCAGCTTCTACCAGGTGCAAGCACCCTCTCAATAGTGTCTCTAATTCTGCTTCTTATGCTGCTGGCAATAATCCTCAGGTGGGCCTCCCACACCCAGTACCACACTAGTTCAGTTCAGCTGAGTGTAACAAGTTGACAACCAGTTGGCAATCCATCAAAGCTATTAACTAGCATTAACAAAACACTGGATTTTGTGAATACTTTTATGTGGATAAGTTTTAGACATGCTGATTTATACAAAGTTAAATACCTTTCTTCACAGAAACAGTATTAGATACTTTAGAATGTGTATATATATCATGACTCTGATAAAGAGAAGCAGCATCACAATCCCAGATTTCAAGTTATATTACAAGGCTACACAAAAGCAGCATGGTACCTACACAAAAACAAGCATATAAGTCAGTGGAACAGACCAGAAGATGAAGAAAAAATCCCAGGCACATTACATTATCTGATCTTTGACCAAGGGGCAAAAAAAAGCATATACTAGAGGAATGACAGCTTCTTCAACAAATGATGGTGGGAAAACTGGATACATATATACAGAACACTGACTCTAGATCCCATCACCATGTACTAAAATAAAATAAAAATGTACTAAAGATAAAACATTAAAAGAGAAACAATTTGCTACAAGTAGTTAATAAACAGATAAAATAGGCACAAAAAAGAACTTTGCAAACACAATCCCTACAAAGAGAATAATATGCAATGTTTTTTTTTGGTTTTTTTTTTTTTTTTTTTTTTTGTCTTTTTGAGACAGGGTCTCACTATGCAGTTCAGGCTGGCCTTAAGCTCACTTTGTAGCTCAGGCTGGTCTCGAGCTCACAACAATCCTCCTGCCTCAGCCTCCCAAGTGCTGGGATTACAGGCCTGTGCCACCACGCCCGGCTATTATGCAATGTATTATTGTAACTATCCTAACCAGTTTATAAACTGTCTCATTATCACTTCTTTCTCAATAAAATTAATTTAAAAATTTTTAAAAATAAACAGAATGCCTACTTGCATAAGGAATAATATTAAGAATCAACAAATGAGATTATACCAAATCAAAAAGCTTCTACATAGTAAAGGAAACAATCAACAGAGTGAGACAACCCACAGAAAGGGAAAAATCTTTGATAGCTACTCCTTTGGCAGAGAACTGATACCCAGAATATACAAAGAACTAAAAAAGTCAGACCTCTTGAAATAGAATCAATCAAAAAATGGGCAACTGAAATGAATAGACACTTGTCAGAAATACAAATACATGAAAAGATACTCAACATCTTGATAAATGCAAGAGAAACACAAATTAAAACAATACTTAGATTCCATCTTGCTCTAAAAAGAATGCCTGTCTTCACAAAATCAAATTATAATAAATGCTGGGAGGCTATGGGGGGGCCTTCTATCCCTGGTTTGTGGTAGTATAAGTTGATACAGCTCTATGGAAATCAACATGGAGATTCCTGAAAAAAACTAAAATCAGAAATTTCATTCAACCCACTAGGTATTTCCCTAGAAGAGATAAAAACATCACACCACAGAGATATATGCATAATGCATTCCCACTATACATTCCCATTTATAGCAGCACATCTCTTAACAGCTAAATCTTGGAAGAAGCCTATATATCAATCAACAAATCAATGGATAATGAAAATGTGATTATTTATACACAATGAAGTGCCACTCTGCCATAAAGAAGGATAAATTTGAGTCATCTATGGGAAAATGGATGTACCTTGAGGCCATAATATTAAATGAACTAAACCAGACACACAGATTAAATACTACGCAACTTGTCTCATAAAAGAAACCAAGTATAAATTTAAAAACAAAATGAAGGGCCGAGGAGATGGGCTCAGTGGAATAAGCGCTTCCCTGGCAAGTGCAAGGACCTGAGTTCAATTCCCGGTTCCATCAAACAAACAAACAAACAAACAAAAAAAAAAAAAAAAAAAAAATGAAGGACTAACAATAGGAAACAGGGAGACGGATCTTTCTGAAAATGGAAAGGGGAGCTAGAGATGGCCAGAAGGGCAAAGGAAGGGAGGGAAAGATAAATTATAAAAACTAAGTATGCTAAGTATATGTACCCTAACCCTAACCCTATGGTAAGTGTAAATGCATACGTTCAAACATATACTAATAGAAAAATTTAAGTAGTCATGCTTCTATAATTCAAATATGCAAATATACTTGGCAATAAAGTACTTTGTTTCAAAAACAGACTTCAAAGTCTTAAATTCCATGGTATGATTTAGAATTAGTCTTTAAAAACCTTCAGGGCTAAACAAGATCTAGGGTGAGAGGGAGAGAGAAAATGGCTATATTTGTAGTATCTGCTCCTTTTCATGATGCAAATATTCACATCATTGCCAGTTTCAGGCTACTGCCCAGAATGGAGGAGTGCATCCAACTGGCTCAAATGAAATAGTGAACAGCTCCAGCATGAAGTATCCACTGTCACGTTTCTCATTTCCTTCTGAGAATCTCACCAATACCTTTAATGCATATTTCTATAACATTCTATTTATGACACTGTATATTCTCTGCAGTCACTTAAGCTTTGTCTAGTATCTTCCCACTTCTTTCTGATTCTCATCAGAAGTTAAAGGTACAAAAAAATAACAAGCCAATAAAATGGGCAAAGCAAGGACTTTCAAAGAAATGGTACTGTAACAAATGGGCATGTAAGAGAAAAATGAAAATCAACCCTATATAATACTACATCTAAGAAAAACATGAAATAGTTTATAAACTTAACTGTGAAAGCTAAATTAGAAAACTTATAACTTCTTGAGGAACTTCTTGTTCCTATGAGGAATAGTTCTGCAACTCAAGAGATAAGCAAAGATTTCATAATATGCAAAAGCACTTTAATAATTGTTGTTATGCTTTACCCAAAGAATATACCCAATAAAGAAATGGTATCCAGAATATACAAAGAATTATTACATCATTTGAGTGTAAATCATACACTCAAATAATAACAAACAAAAAATATAGATACTCATTAAGTAAACATGCAAATGGACAATAAGCACATAAAAAAGCTCTTTAGCCCAAAGAAAAATGCTATTTAAACTACAATGAGAAACACACCTATTAGAATTTGTGTTAGCCTTTAAAAAGACTAACCATACTAAGCCTTGGCAATAATATAGAACACTAGAGTTCTTAAGACACTTTGCATGGGGAAAAAAAAAAGATAATTTGGGAAACTGCTCAGTAGTTTTCAAAAAGTTAAAAACACAACTACTACATAACCCAGACACATTCTATTCCCCAACATATTTACACAAATAAAATGAAAACATAAATCTACACAATGAATTGCATACAAATGTTCACAGCAACTTTAAATAGCTAGAAATAACCTAAATAGCCATCAACAGATGAACAGATAAACAAAATGTGATTATGTCATAGAGCACAATATACCAAAAAAAGAAATAAACATACTAATGTGATAGAAAAGAAACATAATGAAAAGAAAACATGTTAGACAGTGATAAATCCTGTTGGAAAAATGAAATGAAAGGAAAATAAGCTGAGTAGCATGAATTGCAAAGGTAAATGCTGACAACTACTTTGAGCAAATAGAACAAACTAAGGAAACTACTTGGAGCCATTTAGGAAAAAAGACTCCAGGCAGAGAGAAAAGCTATTGCTAAACAAACCACACAGGTTCTTCAAGAACAGAGTGGAGTGGGCTAGGGAGATAGCCCAGTGGTTTAAGCACCTGCCTGGCAAGTGCAAGGTCCTGAGTTTCATTCCCAGTACCACAGGCCATTCTGGCCCCAAGAAAAGAGTAGAATGATAAAGACAGACAATAATATTAAGAAATGAAACCCAAGCAAACTGGAGTGGTAGATCGGCAGATCTTGGGAAACCATATAGAGCACTTAGGGGTCATTGCAAGGTTTTGAACAAAGGTCAAACATAATCAGGTTTGGGTTATAAAAACTCCAGGAAAGGCTGTACAAAAGATGTTTCAAGGCAAGTAGTATTCAAATTTCCTCTTAAATACCGATAACATCGTCAATCTAAGCTTCTATCATTTTATTTCTAAACTATTTCTCTGATGTTTTCAGTTTATTTTCCAAGTTAAGTATGTGGAATTTGTTGGCTCACTCAGATGTGTATTATCATTCATACTGCTGTTTAATCTTCATTTTTAATTTGAACGTAAGTTTATTGTCACATGAAATCTGTCTTTAACTTTTTCATTTCTACATTTTTTCCTACATTGAGGAACAGTAACTATATGTGTTTCACTTTCAGGTACATCAAATATATATCTATGACATACTTAAGATTAGTTCTGTACCTTTAGGGAATATCTTATGATTAGTTTCTCTTAAATAGATTCCATATCACTTTGCATCACACAAGTACACACTGGATTATCTATTTACTGTTCTTTTTTACATGTAATTAAGCTCAAATGTCATTTTTCAAACAATTTACAGGACATTATATTGTTTTTCATTTTACTGCTACACCTATATATAATCTCAACTGAGGGTGATACTATGGTCATTAATGAAAATACCAAGAGCTTTTAACTAATGCATCTCCATCCAGAGAAGTAGTTCTTTCTCACAGCTTTATGACATCACAAAGATTTGGGGGTTTTTTTGTTTGTTTTTTGTTTTTTTATGTCTTTGGTTGTTATAGGATCTCACTATGTAGCTCTCACTCATAACAACCCTCCTGCTTTCAGCCTCCCCAGTGCTGGGATTACAGGTACGCACCAACACACTCAGTCTCAGTCGCTGGCACTGCACAGCCCAGGATGGGACTGGTGTGGCATGCGGTGCTAGGGATTAAACCATGGTCCCTGCACTTGCCTAAACTTGCCTAAACAGGCACTTTAGTCTAAGCTATCCCAGCCCCCTTGGTTTTGTTTTCTAAGGGCAAAACCCCACAGAGAATCAGTATTTATTTTAAAACTTCCTTTGGGAGGACAAATTCTTAGAAAAAAAATTTTTCTGAACCTTCTTGTCAGTACCATTTTTAGCTACATTTCATTCACAATTAGAATCCTTAAACTGTTCTTTAAGAGAAATTTAGTACAATCTACGGATAAATATCCAGACCTAGGTATAATATATATCAACATACTAGGACATCTTCAGCCATTCATCACTTTCTGGTTTCCAATCTCCTTTTACCAACTGCTCAAATTTTGTCATAATGGCACCACCAGCACCTGAAAAAAAAAAAAAAAACAAGAATATTTAGCCAATTATTAAAAAAATTAAATATTTCAGAGAAATTATATTTTTACCACTTGATTTAGAATTCCAGATGAGTATCAAAATAGAATTCCTTTTATGTTTTATTTATTTGGCACAGGGTCTTCAGCTCAGACTCATAGTGATCCTCCTGTCTCAGCCTCTAAGCATTGGTATTACAGGCACATTCCACCACGCCCAGTTTTGGTGGCCAGCATGGTGCACACAGGGTTCCAGGGCCTGCATAAGATAATCAGGACTGAACCCAGGTCCTTGCACTTGTCAGGCAAGCACTTAGAATGCCAGGCTATCTTCCCAGCCCCTCAAAATAGAATTTTTTTAATTTTTTTGCAGAACCAGGGATTGAACTGAAGCCCTTGTGCTTGCCAGGCAAGCGCTTATTCTACCAAACTATCTCCCCAGCCCCTCAAAATAGAATTCTTGAGAGGAAAAAGAAATCTGCTTTGTACATTTAGGATACTAAAACAACTGCAGCTCTTTCTTTCACAGTGGAGACTGGCCACTGTAACTAGTAAAATTGGAGCCTTAAGCACAGAGAAAATGGCTAGAGGTTTGATTCCAACCTGAAAAAAGAAGAACCTTGGGCTTTATCACTTCTTTTTCTCATATGATTAGTTTTTGGTGCATATATAATGAGAGCTTAGAGGAACTTGTTCAATTACTGTACATAAAACAACAGCACAACTGAAAAAACTGATACAAAGTGAACATAAAGCCATACTCAACCATATTTACTATTCTCAGTAATTTGAGGTTGAGAAGAAAAAAAAAAACACAAAAAGGGCAATGCTTGTTATTTACATGAATCACATAATTTCTTACATAAATTTTATCTATGGTAAAATAATCCCTTTGCTATAGGGGCTCCTAATGAAACCCATGATAAAGTTTTACACCACAAGGCAGCCAAGCTCAAGCCCATGTGGTAATGCATGCCTATAATCCCAATATGGGAAGCTGGGGCAGAAGAGTCACTATGAGTTCAAGGCCAACTTCAACAATATAGAGATAAGCTGTCTCAAGAAACAAAAACAAAGCAAAAAGGTAGTCATATTCAATTTAACAGGTGATGGCTAGTGAAAAGTACTAGTTCCATTTAACCTTATGAGCCAAAAACCAATGTTTCCCCTTCCAAAATAACAGTTGTGACTAAAGTATGTAATCTTCACTATTCAGTAGTTATAGAACATCAACAACAGAACATTTATGAACACATACTGTTAATATTACCTCGGGCCCATCCAATGACAATCATGACTATCCAGCCATTTCTGTAATAGCTGTTAGCGTGCGTGACTCCACCGACAATTTTCCAAGTTCTGGTCACCTCCTTCATTCCAGCAGCCAAGAGTTGTACTGGAAGGTATGAATAAGCCTGGGAAACGAGGTCATTTGGGCAAAAAAATATAATATACCTGAAATTGAAATTAAAATATTTTAATATATGAATAGAATCAGGACAGAAATAAAAATTTAATGTGTAAGCACTAACAACACAGCATAACCAAATGAAATTAGAAAACTGAAATGTTGAGTGCAAGAAAAGCAGAGGTGGGTAGAGGTAGATTTTTCTTTTAATAACATGAAAGCATACACGTACCAAAATGTCATGGTAAGAGAGGATTATAAAGGTTAGATACCTGACTGTCCTATAGATGTATAAGGTATTAGTGGATTCCTAAATTCTATTTATAATATTCTAGAAACTAAGTGCTGAATCTAACAAAATTAAGCAAATACATAAAGTTGCTTTATCTTCCAGGAAACTGAGTAGACAAAAGGGCCCTTGGTAACTGAACCAGAACTGTATTTCAATCTCCACTAACATCTTTACCTGCAACCCTTTGTGCAGAATGTAAACTATAGTTCACAAAAAGAAAACTGACAGCTCAAAGTAAAGCAGATTTATATTTTTTTTTTTAAAAAAAATCTTTGTGCAATTGAAACCTGTATCTTCAATTTAGTAAGTAAGCTTAGTTCTAACCAATTAAATTATGTTGTTAGCTTTAGAATAATTCACTACCTGTCTGGTAAACTTTTTAAAAACTTACCTCATTTCTTTTCAACATCTGTTCAACTACAACCAAGAGCATGAACTAGAAAACATGCTGCCTTTCCCCTCCACTCTTAAAGTACTGTGGTAAACAATTTTGTGCTTTGAACATACACTCCTAATGAGTTGATATAGAACTGCATGAAAGTATTATCTTTTCAAAGGCAGCCATTGATTTTTCTGCACTTCATGATTCATAATCAGAAATTTCAAATGTATTCATAGAAAATGAAATATTTGCCAAAATACTTCTTCAGAGCCTTAATCACCATTTCTTCTTCACCTATACTAATTCCTCCCTATTTTCCAAAGTGCCACGGAAATACTACACCATATCCATGGTGTTGAAAGTAGTGTTTTATTTGGTCATCTCTGCTCAGATTAATAGTGGCTCTTACAACTAAATCAATCCATTTATATGCCTAATATCTTTTTCATATACTTTCCTTTATAATATAAAACAAAGGCTATAGTGCTCATATAAATTAAAATAAACATCCTATAACAAAAATTATTCATCTTATTGTCTGCTAACCTAAAAGTTAGCATGATGAAAAGTAGCTATGAATTATTGACAATCTAGAAACAAAACATAAAATAAACCTAACAATTAGTTGGTAAAGAGTCTGACAAAAAAGAAATGAATTAGCTGAGTAATAAAATAATGTTTGAAAATTTTACATGTTCATTTATTGTATAAGTCTCTAGACACTACTCTCTTTAAATATAAAACTAGTTTCAAAACATAGTTAAAAGGAAAAGAGTATATACACAAATAATACATTTTACATATGTTTAATATATTTTGACATCTACAGTAGATTCGATGAAGAAAGGGTTTGATTTCACTTTAACAATAATTAATGCTCAAAAGTAAAATACTCAAAGGAATCACAAAATCCAACATCACAAATGATCCCATTTTTATTCCCAACACTACATGAAAACAATCCTGAACATTTTACATTGAATTATACACTTGAGCACATGATCTGAAATTTATAATTAACACTATTTCTGAACCAGTAAGTATTTGATCACAAAGTTCTAAAGTATTTGTATAATAAGCTAACAATAAGCAAAAGCTGTTTTCATTTGTGTGCTAAACAGTCAGCCACAGAGCAATGTTTTACTGTGGTCATAGACTCACAAGTAAACATGTCAGACCAATGGCTCTCTAAACCTTCCAATGCTGTTCTGTAACAAATAAGATTTTTGAAATTCTTTTAAAGAATCATTCAACCAATACTCCTTGGTTAATCACCATACCCCTCCTTCTCAAGACTGAAATCTTGCCTTATTTAAATTGACAACACCTAAGATACCTTTGACATAAAGTGTCTAAAGAAAGTATACCAGGAAAAATAGAATGAGAAGACAATAATGGATTATAATACAAAAATTTTAATTATATATTACATATTTTAATTCATTTTTCAGTCACATGGATTAACCTGACAAGGAGAAGAAAGATGACAAATAACAAAAATCAATCTAAACTAAGACATAAGCAAGATCCTGGGTCACCAGCAAGTGAAAGCTAAGCCAGTTCAAGAAAGAAAAGTTAAATTTAGATTAATACCCTACAAAACCATACCCCTAGCAACATATTGCTTTCAACTAGGCCCACCTTTTAACAACACTTTTAGCTACAAACTCCTTAATGAATCAATCCTTTGATGAGTATAGCACACCTACAGTCCATCTAGAGTTGACCAAAGGGAAATTTTCCAGGTTTAGATTTAGAATATCCCCCAAAAGTCTCATGTGTTGGAAGGCAGGGTTTCGGAAGGCAGATGGACTATAGGTGTGCTGTACTCATCAGAGGACTGACCCATTAAGGAGTTTGTAGATAAAAGTGTCCTTAAAAGGTGGGCCTACTTAGAAGTGGTATGTTGCCAGGGATATGGCTTTGGAGGGTCCATTTCCCTTCCTAGCTCCTTCTCCTTTTCTTCCTAGTTTCCATAGGTGAACAGCTTTCCCCTGTCATGCCCTCATGATGCTTTTACCTTGGGGCCAGATGACCACAGCCTGAATTCCAAAACCCTGAGCTAAATTAAGTTGTGGCTGATGGGTACTTTGTCCCAGTGACAGGACATGACTGATGCACCTCAGTCATCAGGAACTCTTTTCACTATACTACTAATCCCACTCCTTTACCAAAGATATTAGGTATGAGTTAATTAAGCCAAAAAGGAATTCATATGACAGGTTTGCTCTTTGTACACATGCTTTGAACAAAGCAGGGCTGGCCAGATAGTTCAGTGCACTAAAGCGCCTGCTTAGGCAGAGTACAGTGGCCAGGGTTCAATCCTCAGTCGGGTGTGCTGAGATGGTGATTGAGACCGGGCATGATGGCATGCACCTGTAATCCAAGCTTTTGGGAGGCTGAACATGGGCAGATCACTACAAGTCTCATCTACATAGTGAGATCCTGTACTAAATACACACACAAAAAAAAAAAAACCAAAAAACAGATACAATGACACCTGCAAAACTATCTCATTTTTTTCTCATCAGTATGCAATCTCAAGCATGTAAATATATAGTACATACTTGTAAGTTTAAGGAAATCATAATGTGACATAAAAACGAATACATAGAAAATGTAAAATATTCATTTCCCTCAGAAACCGTTTTTCAAAAAATCCTATGAAAGCGTGTATGACATGTCTTCCAAGCAGTAAATATGCGTTATGACATAACCAAGTTATTGTTCCTCTTTGCCAGCAGATGGTGCTAACTACCAGATGTGAGCACTATAAAGCTGAGGTGCTACTGATGACCCTGCATACAAGCAGGTAAAGAACATTACAAATATTCTAACTCTCAAATTAAATTCAAATAAAACAGCTATTATGAGTTCATTATAAATATTAAAACTTTAAAAAACAAAACAGTATATTGTTTTTAGGCCAGCATCATTTTTTTCATATTAAAGATCTACAAGGACAATGTTCCTATTTCATGACTCCAAAGAAATACACTGTGCTGCCACAAAATAAAGAACAAGATACCCTAGCTTTGAAACCCAGCTCCAACTACCCAATACCATATCTGAGATTCCGTGAGCAAGGTAACTTATACACACCCTGGCTCTATTACCTGCTAAGAATAAATAGTACCCACAGGGTCCACATGAAGTTTTTGTGAGATAATAGGCATAAAGCACTTAGAAAAGTGTCTAGAACAGGTGAGTTCCAGCAGCTCTGAATGGCAGCAAGCTGCATAGTTCCACAAGGCTCCCATGCACCTCTACCCACAGCTTCAGCAGCCATCCCCCTTGTACTGCCAACATGCCCAAGAGGAAGGTCTGCTGGGTTGAAGGGGCAGCGAAGGAGGAGCCCAAGAGGAGATCAGCAAGGCTGTCGGCTAAACCTGTTCCAACTAAAGTGGAGATGAAGCCAAACAAGTCAGCAGGAATGGATAAATCTTCGCACAAAAAAGTACGACTGAAGGGAAAACAGGCTGAAGTGGTTAATCAAGAAAACAAGGAAGATTTACCTGCCTAGAAAGGAGAAACTGAAACTGAGGAGAGTGCAGCCTCTGATGAAGCAGAAGAGAAAGAAGCCAAATCTGATTAATCACACACCATGTCTTATCAGTGCTCCCTGTCTCCCTTCTTGTACAACACAGAGGAGGATTTTTATCTACTATTTTGAAAATGCAAGGTTTTTAGTAGCTCTAGAAACATTTTTAAAAAGGAGAGAATCCCACCTCGTCTCATATTGTAAATGATTTTTTTAGAGGTGAAATCATTCTCTGGTTTATTTTTTGATACAACCAGCAATAGTGGGATATTCAATTATTGCAGGCTTTGACTGTCTTGGGTGTCAGCTTAACATTCCATAGGTGGGGGTTAGTTTTATATCCTGCATACAAAGCATATTGAATGGCAATTTGGAATCACAGTTCTGCATTTAATATGTCTTGGATACTTTAAATGACTTCTATTCCCATGTTTCCTAAAGGAAATTACATCCTAATTGTTGCGCTGTCAGAACTGTGTGCACCAATCAGTAGCTACAGCCATTAGATAAGGAGGAATAAAAGGAATAAGAATTCATGAAGAAGAACTTAAACTATCACTACTTGCAGATGACATTACACTTTGCTTGGGACCCAAAAAACTCCAATAAGAAGCAACTAGAACTGATACACAAATTCAGTAGCATAGCAGGATACAAAGCCAGTACTCAAAAGTCAATAGCATTCCTCTACACAGATAACAAACACACTGAGAGGGAAACTATAGAAACAATAACTTTTAAGATAGCGCCGCAGAAAATGAAATACCTTGGAATTCACTTAACCAAAGAAATCAAAGATCTTTCAATGTAAAATTACACTACCATAAGAAAAGAAATCGTAGAGGATTTCAGAAAATGGAAAGATATTCCATGCTCCTGGACAGAAAGAACCAACATTGTGAAGATGGCCATACTCCCAAAATTGTTGTACAGATTTAATGCAACCCCTATCAAACTGCCACCAACATACCTCATAGACCTAGAGGAATCACTCCTACAATTTATTTGGAACCAGAAAAGACCTACAATAGCAAAGGCAATCCTGGGCGACAAAGGCAAGGAAGGAGGCATTACAATTCCTAACTTGAAATTATACTACAAAGCTACTGTGATAAAGTCAACATGGTATTGGCAATGAAATAGACCTGAGGATCAATGGAATAGACAGGAAGATGCAGAGACCTCTACAAACACACTCAGCCACCTGATCTTCGACAAAGGGGCCAAACTCTCTTACTGGAAGAAAGATAGCCTCTTTAACAAATGGTGCTGGAAAAGATAGCTCTCTACATGCCAAAAACTAAAACTTGACCCAGGTCTATCACCATGCATTAAGCTAAAGTCAAAATGGATAAAGATCTAAGCATTAAAACAGAAACAATCTCCTGGAAGGGAAAGTAGAAGGAACTCTTGAAGACATAGGGGTAGGCAAAGAGTTCATGAACAAACATGTATTCGCATGGGAAACACTTCAAAGAATTAACAATTGGGACCAATCTTATTGAGAAGTTTTTCCACGTCAAAAGAAATTATCAACAAAGTGAAAAGGCAACCCACAAATTTTGAAAAAATCTTAATAAACATTCAGACAAAGGTCTGCTGTCTAGAATATATAAAGAACTAAAATACAGTAAAACCCTCAAATTTAAAGACCCAACCCAGAAATGAGCATCCAAGATGAACACACATTTCATAGGGGATGAAATTAAAGAAGCAAATAAATATATGAAAAAATGCTCCACATCACTAGCCATTCGTGAAATGCAAATTAAAACAACACTGAAATACCATCTCACTCCAGAAAGAATGGCTATCATAAACAAAACAACCAACAACAAATGTTGGAGAGGATGTGGGAAAAAGGGAACACTTCTCCACTGCTAGTGGGAATGTAGACTGATGCAACCATTGTAGAAATCAGTGTGGAGACTCCTCACAAAACTAGGACTGGAAATCGCATTCAAGCCAGCTGTCCACCTACTGGGAATTTTCTTGGAGGAACTGAAAACATCATATCATAGAGATATATGTATAGGTACACAATTGTGCTTATAGCAGCACAATTTGTGATAGCCAAATCTTGGACACAACCAAGATGCCCATCACATGAGGAATGGTTGAAAAAGATGTGGTATTTTTATACAATAGAGTATTATTCAGCTATAAAGAATGATAAACTTGAAGCATTTATTTTTTTAATTTATTTTTTATTTTATTGAAGTACAAATATCAATCAGACAGTTTCAAGACACCTTAACAAGACAGATTCGATAAATTAATACATTGCAAACTGTTTTCATAATGTTTTGGTATCGTACAAGGTGCATACATGATATTATATTTACAGATATTATTTTAGCAGATGTCTCTTATCAGTAAATTAA
>PVKA01006632.1:16383-82453 GCA_004027165.1 Ctenomys sociabilis | reverse complement strand
AAAAAAAAAAAAAAAAAAAAAAAAAAAAAAAAAAAAAAGAATAAGTGCTTGCCTGGCAAGCACAAGGGCCTGAATTTAATCCCCAATTCCACACACACACAAAAAGACACAATTATGATTGTAGGTTATGTTAAAACACTATAGGTGTCAATGTTACCGAATTGTAACCTATTCCAATGTATTAGACAATTCCTGTTTTCTTGAAGTTCCTGATTTTTGCTCCTAACTTTGTGTTCACTGCCAATTTCTTAGTAAATTCTTCACCATTTGTTTCAAGCATTGATTAGTGTCCTGGTCCTTGTGTGTTGTTTCACGTTTCTTTTGGGGTATGCAAACTGGATCATGAATGGGTAATTCCTAATATCTGTTGTGCCTTAGTTCCATTGCAGGATCATGCTAGACGTTTTGCATCTTATGGTAGAGAGAGGAGTCCAAGACTTAGGTGTGCTGGTGTTGGGTCAGTCATCCTGAACTCTAATCTCTGTTCACTTGCTCATGCTGCAGCCTTGGAGATTTTCTTTTAATTTCTGAGTCTCACTTTACCTATGCAGTGAGAATGGAAGCAGAACCACCTCTTAAGGTTGTTGTGTGGGCTGGAGTAAGATAATAAGTATAAAGTGTTTAGCACAGTGCCTAATATGTAATTGCCCAAATATTGGCTATTTATTTAAATTGAGTTGTAACTCATATACCTTAAGATTTACTCTTTTAGGTGAACAGTTTCATTTGTTGTATTCACAAAGCTATGCAATCATTGACCATCGCATTAACCTCTGTCTAGTTCTAGAACATTTTCATTACTATATAAAGAAACCCCATGCTCTTGGGCCTGGTGGTGCACACCTGTTATCCTAGCACTCTGAGGCTGAGGCAGGAGGATTGCCATGAGTTTGAGGCTACCCTGGGCTACATAGTGAGTTCAAAGGCAGCCTCAACTATGTGAGACCCTGTCTCAAACACAAACAAAAAAACTCCTCTCTCTCTCTCTTCTACTTGTCTCTCTCCTTATAGGTGCTATTCTGCTAAAGAGTACTGACTTGTGCTGGGAATTGAGCTCCACTCAGGGTAGGCAAGTGCTCCACCCCTGAGTTCTTAAACCCAGCCTCTAAGCACTGACCTTTGATGTGTACTTCATTGTATTCCCAGGGCCAGGTATTCCCTGGCGCAAAGTAGGTGCTCATAACAAGCTCTTTTTTTTTTTTTTTTTGGCGGAACCAGGGATTGAACTCAGGCCCTTGCGCTTGCCAGGGAAGCGCTTATTCCACTGAGCCATCTCCCCGGCCCCAACAGGCTCTTAAATACACACATTTTTACCTATCAGTTTAAATAGCTGCCCTTACAAAAATAAGAAAAGAAATTATGCATGGCTGTATGAAATCCATAACAGTGTAAAATTAGTAAGTCAAAAGATATAATTATATTAGGAGGCTGAGGCAGGAGGATCAAGGTAGCAAGACATCTCAAAAATGAAAAAAAAAAAGTGCCATAAAATGATAGAGTGAATGTAAATTATAGTTAGGTGTGGTTGGTTGGTGCAGTGCTACAATCCCATGCCGTCTTTGTTGCTTACCTTATCTCAAAATAAAATTTAAGAGACTAGGATGGTGGTGCATGCCTGTAATCCCAGCTCTTGGGAGGCTGTAAACAGGCGGATCACCATGAGCCCAATGTAGTAGTGAGACTGTGAACACCCTGTAGACCCTACCCTAAAATACAAAATAAATAAATAAATAAAATAAAATTTAAAAAGTCTGAGGAATTGCTCTGTGCAAAGGCCCTGATATTAGGGTTCGATCCCTAATACTTAACGAAAAAAACCAAAAGACACTACAGTGTCAGATAGGAGCTCACAAATTCCTGACAGTTTGGGTTACATAATAAGACCCTGCTTCAAGAAACAAAACAAAACCAAGCATGAAATTGTTTTCTTGGAACTGTTTTTCTAACTCTCCAGAAACTTCACAGCTTTGATTTTATTTATTTATTTATTTTTGTCTTTTTGAGACAGGGTCTCACTATGCAGTTCATGCTTGCCTTCAGCTCACTTTGTAGACCAGGCTGGCCTCAAACTCAAAACAATCCTCCTGCCTCAGCCTCCAAGTGCTAGGATTCCAGGTGTATGCCCCCAAACATGAGGAATATAATTTGTGATCCTCCCTCAGAACACACTTCGGCAAGCCAGTTTAGGTGATTATTTAACTGGGACCTTCTTACTATATATGCTAAAATAGTGTTCTAATTCCAAATACTAAAAGTTTAGAATTTTAGAATGTAAATTATAAAATATAGCTCTCGTTTCCCTGAAATCCCTTCAGTGATAGTTTGTTATTTGAATAATACCTGCTGTAGTTCCTAGAGCATAATAAGAGATACTTTTGAGATTGGAAAATGGTAAGGATTGTGTCCTTAGAAGAGCTTTGCTGGGCCAGCCAGATAGCTCAGTGGACTGGCGTGCCTGCTTAGGCAGGTGCAGGGACTGAGTTCCATCCCCAGCAAGTGCTGTGCTGGCCCCACCCCCGAGACTTGTGGAGACAGCAACTAAGACAGCCTGGTGGCGCGCACCCGTGGTCCTTGGGAGGCTGAGAACAGAAGGGGCACCGAGCCCAATTTGTGTAGTGAGACCTTGTGGACCGTGTACTAAATACATTAAAAAAAAAGCTTTGCTATCCTAGGGCGTTTGAAATGATTACATTTTCACTCTCTGGGTGCCCAAATATGCATCAAAATTTTTTGCGTTCATCTTTGGATAAACTAGCATTATGAAGACCACAAAAATGTGTGGTGATAAAGTTCTAAAACACTGCAGTGTCTTGCTTTTTCTTTTGTAAGTATTAGGGATTGAACCCAGGGCCTTTGCACAGAGCAATTCCTCAGACTTTTTACATTTTATTTTATTTATTTTGTATTTTAGGAAAGGGTCTACAGGGTGTTCACAGTCTCACTACTAGATTGGGCTCATAGTGATCCGCCTGTTTACAGCCTCCCAAGAGCTGGGATTACAGGCATGCACCACCATCCCAGTCTATTAAATTTTATTTTTAGATGAGGTCTTGCTGTGTTGTCCAAAGTAGGCTCAAACTTGCAGTCCTTCTGCCTCATTCTCCTAGAGTGGTGGGATTACGAGTGATAATCACCATTACTGGTTGGTGGGAATTTTTAGTTTCATTGATTGGCTTAATAAATTAAATTTGGCTTTATACCTACAGTGTAGTTTTTTTTCTTTCTTTCTTTATTTGGGGGAAGGAGGTATCAGGACTTGAACCCAGAGCCTCTGTGCTTGCCAGGCAGGCACTGCACTGCTGAACTACACATCCTTGGTCCTAAGATACAATTTTTTTTTTTTTTTTAATGGAACCGGTATTGAACTGAACCATCTCCCGGCCACAATTTTTATTTTTATACTTTTGACCCTTTTTAAAACTTGGCCTGGCCCAGAGGTGCACCGCAGAGCCCATTTTCCCCTTTATGCTTCTATTTTTTCCCTACCTTTGGTAATGTGAAATTTTGCTACCATTTAGAAACATCAAATTCATTTTTCCACTGTTTATGGAAATAAAGGCCTAACATTCTGTATATTTAAAAAAAAAAAAGAAATAACAATGAAGGGGCCGGGAGATGGCTCAGTGGAATAAGCACTTCCCCAGCAAGCACAAGGGCCTGAGTTTCATTCCCGGTTCTGAAAAAAAAAAAAAAAAACAGTCAATGAAGAACTTAGTTGAGCAGATTTTTTTTCCTTTGTAATGGAAAGGTTTTGGAATACAATGGAGACTGAAATTGCTTTTTAAGATGACAATAGTTGTAAGTGCAGATGTAAATTGTAGTAGACTGGAATAATCTCCTAAACTGAAGAAAGATCTAGATGACTATAATTGTCTTTTCTGAACTGTATTTGGTAGAAGTTTTTCCCCATTTATCGTAACTGTATAGCTTTTTTTTTTGTTTTTTGGAGACGGTTTCTCTATGCACTTCAAGTTGGCCTTGAACTCACTTTGTAATTCAAGGCCAACTTGAAAATCTGCTTAACATTGATGCCACTTGAAAGAAAAGTACAGTAGGACTTTTGCTGTTTGGGCATAGCTGCAGGCCTGCCTTGGAACAGTCTGTTGTCTCTTTATTGTCAAAGTTAAAGGGGCTGGAGAGATGAGGGCCTAAGTTCAATCCCCGGTTCCACACACACAAAAAAAGCGAGATAGCTGAGGGGACTAAAGCACTGGGAGGCTGAAGCAGGAGGATCTCTATGAGTTTAAGGCCAGCCTGCACTATATAGTGGGATCTTATTTCAAAAAGGCAGTTAGAAGGAGATATAGCCATTTATGGTGGGTTTCTTTTCTTTCTTTCTCTTTTTTTTTTTTTTTTTTTTTTTTTTTTTTGTGGAACCAGGGATTGAACTCAGGCCCTTGTGCTTGCCAGGGAAGCCCTTATTCCACTGAGCCATCTCCCTAGCCCCTATGGTGGGTTTCTTGACACAGCTTTGTTAAGTTTGAGTATGATTGGCTCTTTCAACCTTTCCTCATGAGTGTGGCAATTCCCAGTAGCTTGGTAAATCCCTGTGTTCCTGATGTGAAAGTGTCTATTATCACTGTGGCGAGATCTAGGCAGTCCAACTTGAGGATTACTTCTTTAAGAGGAGCTTTAACCAACTGCAGAGCCCATTGCCTCTGTCTACCCAGTAATAGTGTCAATGTATACCAGGAGGTGTGTATATCCTTTACATGTGGGCATTGGGCATAGCGGTGGTGGCATCCTCGGAGAGCCTATACTAGACCGTGTTCTCCCGATGGCTTGACTACAAAATTTGTGTATTGCATGGGACCTGGCATGGCACCCATAATCTATTGGTCAAAATCTTGTCAGTAATGGGACTTAAACCCAATCTAACTTGTTAATTAAGGAAATACTGTTTTCTGTGAGGATGTAGATGAGGGCTTTTAACTGAATGACCACTGAAGTGGCCTTGACAGCCCTCCCTGGGGTGCCATCATGCCATGGTTGAGGATCTCATGGTTGGCCTCCATGACGTTAGGCTGACTGAATCCCTAGAGACTAGGACATGAGTTTCCAGAGGTTTGAGTATCAGAGTGGCCCTGAGTAGGAATAGGACTGACACAGGGAGAAAAACTGATCTTGGGTGGATGACCTCCAAATGATATAGGGGAAAAATGAAAGTCCCAACCTGAAAGTTACCTGGGGCAAATATAACCGAAAAATGAATTTTAGGAACAAATGGAGATTATGAGCAGAATATATTTATTTGGGGAAAAGATGCCCCGGTCCAAGAGAGGGCCAGGAGGGGCGGGGTCTGAGCGAGTTGTCCCTGGAATCTGTCTCTTCCAAGGACTTTTATAGAGTGAAACCATGCAGTGAGGTGGGTGTAAGGTGGAGAACATGGGAACTCGCTTAGATGAACATGAGGTGGGACAAAACTATGGTCAACCAGTGAGATCACAAACACCATTGCTCAGGCAAAATTGATTAAATCCAGTACCAAATGGGAAAGCAAGTCATGTAGCAAGCAAGCACCAATACGGGAATGGGTCTTTTCCTGTTGGAGGGTTGGGTTAGTGATTCACTTGGATCCTTTCAAGGTGATTGATATCTGTTAGAATGTCAATCCCTAATGCCTATCCCTAGGGAAGTATATGACTAAATTTGTTTCCTTTTTTGTCTTGAGGTGTGGCCCATACACGAGTATCTGTCTCTTCCAAGTTGCAAAGTCACCTTGTCTTCCATATTGTCCTTGAGGGCCTGGCCCTATCTGACTGCCTATAATGTTTCCCAGGATTTCTATCTAATTCAACAACAGTATATCTCTCATTGGCATGGAGTGCTCCAGTATCACTGAAAAGGCACCTTGGTAAAAAATCTCCCAAACAGCAATTCAGAGTAGGGGTTCAGAAAGCTGTCCAGTAAACTCCCTCAAGGCCCACATAGCTTTAGAATGGGATGAAAGCCCACCGCAGTAGTTTCTGAGGGTGAGGGTGTTCCTATACCTGGTGCCCTGTTCACTTGCACTCTGACTTGCTCCTGCTACTCTGGATTCTCCCTGATTCCCCCAGAGTTGTGGATTCTGTCATAAAGTTTATGGGCACACATGGCCTCGGGCACCTCCTTCCTTTCTCTAGTTCTTTTTTTTTTTTTGTCTTTTTTTTTTTTTTTTTTTGTCTTTTTGAGACAGGGTCTCACTATGCAGTTCAGGCTGGCCTTCAGCTCACTTTGTAGCTCAGGCTGGTCTCGAACTCACAACAATCCTCCTGCCTCAGCCTTCCAAGTGCTGGGATTACAGGCATGTGCCTCCACGCCCGGCTATGCGCCACCACGCCTGGTTCCTTTCTCTAGTTCTTGTTTGTCTCTACTTCATCATAGTCACTGGACACTGGATCAGCTTCATCAACCATTTGATGTGTTTTGGTTTGTGGGCCCAGTTGGAGTTTTTGAAGCCTTTTTCTAGTGTCTGGAGCTTACTGGCAATAAAATACTGCTTTAGGATATTCTGACCTCTGGAATCAGTGAGTGTATTGTACCACAAACGAGCTCACCCTGCCCCAGGGTAGGCTGAGCCAGTGATTTGAGACTAGGTGTGGTGCCACGCACCTATAATCCCAGCAGTTGGGAGGCTGTGAACAGGAGGATCACTATGAGTCTGATCTGTGTAATGAGACCCTGTACTAAATACATTTAAATAAATAAGTGTATTTATGGAGTGCTTCTTCAAACTGAATATCTTGGTTACTTTTGTCTCGTTGGTGGGACAAAATACCTGATACCCAAAATTAAGGAAGGAAAGGTTTATTTAGTTCCCAGTTTGTTAGGGAACAGGTCAGGCTTGAGTATAAGGCACTTCTGACCATTTGTTCTTTTTTTTTTTTTTGTCTTTTTTGAGACAGGGTCTCGCTATGCAGTTCAGGCTGGCCTTAAGCTCACTTTGTAGCTCAGGCTGGTCTTGAACTCACAACAATCCTCCTGCCTCAGCCTCCCGAGTGCTGGGATTAAAGGCATGCGCCACCACGCCCGGCTTCCATTTGTTCCTTATGGTAAAGATATAATTGAAATGTGGCTTTAATTTCAATGCCAAGGGATGGCCATGTCTCATTTTCCTCAAGTGGTACCCAGGGCATTTGTTATTACACAAAAATATAAGATGAGGGGCCGGGAAGATGACTCAGTGGATTAAGTGCTTCCCTGGCAAACACAAGGGTTTGAGTTCAATTCTGGGTTCCGCCAAAAAAAAGAAATATAAGATGATCTCTTTGGAGGGTCTTAGTGTGGAACTTGTCCCAGTGGTTAAGACACTGATCTAGCCTTTTAGCAAGGCTGACGCTGGGTCAGTCCCTATTGGTGCCAATTTGACCTCCTGTCTTGATAGTCTGAGCCTGGCAAGGTTGAATTCCTAAGGCTTTCATACAGCAATGTAAACTTAAAGCTACAGTTATCACAATTAAAGGAAACTGAGTAAAAGGGAGCACAAACCCATTTCAGCAAACTGCCCCAGGAAGCAGCAGCTCTAGGTGGGCGGGCTTTGGGACCCAGAAGGGATGGGCCCACCTGTTTGGTTGCTGTGTGCTGCCAGTGCTAACAGAAATGCTGGCAGGAGGTTAAACAGGAACAAATTTTGCTTTGCCTGTGAGGGAAGATATTGTATCTCTTAACCCTGTTTTGGGGTTTTGTTTTGTTTTGAGACAGGGTCGCCCTATATAGTTGAGGCTGGCCTTGAACTCACTTATATAGCCTGGGCTGGCCTCTAACACACGGTGAGCCTCCCTATTTACACCTGCTTTTTGAGTTACCTAAATCAGCAACTAGGGCTGGGAAAATAGCTCAGCGGTTTAAGCGTCTGCCTGGCAACCACCAAGACCCGAGTTTGATCTCTGGTACCGTATGCCATGCTGGCCCCAGAACCTGGCATGGTGGTACATGCCTGTAATCCTAGGGCCAGGGAGGCTGAGACAGGAGGATCACTACCAGTATGAACTGTGTAGTGAGAGCCTATATCCAATAAGTGAATAAAAAGAAATAAAACCAACAATTAGACAAACGGAACACCTGAAAGCCTGAGGAGGGAAAGAAGATCAGAAAAGGAAAAGGAAAATCACTAAAACCTATGGGAAGGAAGCACTCCACAGAGTCTGACACCCCAGGGAAATACAAACAGGCTTGGTGCTAAACAAAGAGCTGCCCAAGTCCAAGTCAAGATATCAAGTACTCCCCAAAGAAAAGCAACAGTTTAGGTGGGCCAGCTCCACGTGTCCTAATCCCCTGCTTGGGTGGCTGCATCAGACCAGGGTTTGCCTGTCCTTGGCCTTCTCCCCTGCTCTGTGTGGCTTATGCTTCCTGCTGAGGTGTGTGCCACAGCCTCCAAGCTAGACTTTCCACATTGTGTGGATCCGCAACTGCTGGGCAGGTCCCTGTATGTCCCCCATTAGGACGTAAGTCTTTGTCCTACAGTCTAGTCTTTTCCAAGAGGCAACTGTTCCACCTCTCTGAGAATCCATTCTTTGTCCAGGGGAAGAGAGAGGGTCTCCTTACTAGAGGGAAACCCCCAAATGACACTGGGAGAAAAACATCTCCCAATCTGAAAGGTACGTGGGATGAGTTTGTGTTCTGTAAAACTGAAAAATTAATTTTAGGAACGAAGGTTATGAGCAGAATATATTTATCAAGGGAAAGAAAGCTCCTGCCCAAGACAGAGGGACAGGAGGGGGGTCCCAAGTGGGTGATCCCCGAGAAGTTGTTTCTTCCAAGAACTTTTATAGAAGAAAACCACGTGGTAAGGCAGGTCTAAGGTGATGGAGAACTTGGGAACTTGCTTAGATGGGATAAAGCCTTGGTCATCCAATGAGATTACAAGCACCATTGCTCAGGTAAAATTGATTAAATCCAGGACCACATGGGGTCATGCAGCAAGTAGGCATGACTACTAGACAGGGCCTCTTCCTGTTGGGGGTTGGAGTAGTGAATCATTTGGGCTCTTTCAAGGTGATTGGTACCTATTTAAGATATCCCTAGGGAAGTATGTAGCTGGGTCTCCTCTTTTGTCTTGGTCTTGAGGTGTGGTACACAAGGGAGCGTCTATCTCTTCCAAGTTGCAAAGCCACCTTGTCTTCCATCTTGTCTCCTTAAGGGCTTGGCCCTGTCTGACTGCCTATAATATTTGTATCTAATTCAGCTGCCTACAACATCCTGACCAAGTGGAAAGTTACCTTCTTTGCTGGCTGCGTTGTGTGACTGCTACTTCTGCCGAGGTCTCCAAACATCTCTGGGCTGCTGCTGCTACTGGTGAGGTCTCTGGGTTGCTGTGCAAAGTTCCTTAGCCCATTATCCAGTGAGGTCTCCCAAGGTTTAGTGAAGTCCGCCTGGCTAACTTGCCAGATGCTGCAGTTGAATGGGCCAAAAAATCGTTCAGGTTCTTGTGTACCACTAGGAAAGAATTTCTAAGCGTGCTTCCTACAGTATGTAGTAAGTGGCTACGTTTGTTGAAGGCCTGGGACCTTAGAAGCTGGAGCTGACCAAAGGGGAAAGGGAAGGGCCCTCAGGAATTCAGGTTTCCAGCAGTTAAAGGGTGTGACACCTCTGACTCTAAGTGCCTCCCACTGTCCCTCTCACTAGTGTCTATGTTCTGTACTGTGGTGACCTCCTGGGCTTTTGTTATTTTATTTTGCACCTCTTTTAGGACAATGAGTAACAATTAGGGTGGTGTTTACAGTTGAAAGAGGGGAAAGAGCAATTTACTCAGCTCCTTTGTTTCTTTTTTCTTTTTTTTTGTTTTTTTGAGGGGGGGGGTTTGGTCTCACTATGCAATTCAGGCTGGCCTTAAGCTCACTTTGCATTTCAGATTTCAGGCTGGTCTCGAACTCACAACAATCCTCCTGCCTCAGCCTCCCCAGTGCTGGGATTACAGGCATGTGCCACCATGCCTGGCCAGCTCCTTTGTTTCTAACTGTGCTCCTAGCACCTAACCCAGGACCTTCCCACTGACCTACAGCACCAGCTACTAAGTCACTAAAGTCCTCAAGATGGTTCATATTTGGATTTTTCTGCCTCAGCCTCCAATAGTGCTAGCATTACAGCTCTGTGTTACTAGAGAAGTGCTTATTCCACCAAGCCATTTCCCTGGCCCAAAACTTGAACTTCTTTTGGGTAATTTTTAGTTTTTTGGGGGTTTTTTTGTGGAACCTGGGATTGAACTCAGGCCCTAGCACTTGCCAGACAAGTGCTTATTCTACTGAGCCATCTCCCTGGCACAGCTCTGAGTTATCATGCCCAGCTCAGTGCTGGCAAGGGCAGGGTCCTGAGTTCCATCCCCTGGTTCTGCCCCCCCCCAAAAAAAACACCCTATAGATACCTTATAGAATACAGTCTTCCAAGTAATTTATTAAAATAAATATTTTATATAGTTTAGCAGATGTTTGCTTGTACAAAAGTACATTATAAATAGCTATTTTCTCTTTTGCAGGACAGTCTTCAGTACATGAACTTTGTTTGCCTTGGAATCTGCCTGTTTTTTATTTCATTAACCTAATTTAACAGTTTCAAGAACAGAATTTGTACATTTCCAGGTATGATAAAAACTTTTCGTCTTTTAATTGTGGGATTGATACCAGTATCTTTTTTTTTTTTTGTCTTTTTGAGACAGGGTCTCACTATGCTGTTCAGGCTGGCCTCGAGCTCACTTTGTAGCTCAGGCTGGTCTCGAACTCACAACAATCCTCCTGCCTCAGCCTCCCGAGTGCTGGGATTACAGGCATGCGCCACCACGCCCGGCGATACCAGTATCTTGAGCATGCTAACCACTCAGCCCAGGTGTGAAAATTTTTAATTCTTATTGTACCTCCCATATAAATAGGATTTTGCAACTGTTGATTTTACGTATCATGGAATGGATTTCATAGCTTGAAAGTTCACTGTTTAAAGCATTTTATGGGGTCAGGGAGATGGCTCAGTAGGATAAGCACTTCCCTGGCAAGTGCAAGTGCAAGGGCCTGAGTTCAATCCCCGGTTCCGCAAAAAAAAAAAAAAAAAGAAAAAGAAAAAAAAAAAAAAAAGCATTTTATGGCACATGCCTGTAAGTCTCAGCTGCTTCAGAGGCTGAGGTAAGAGAAGCCCACAAGTTTAAGACCAGACTGGAACATAGTGAGAGTCTAAGAAACAGAACTTAGAACATTCAGCATTTTCATCTTCTTGGCCAGTTCTCCCTGTTCATGTATTGTTTGTTTGTTTGCTGAGACAGTGTTGCTGAGTTCTCCAAGCTGAATTTGAACTTGGGAATTTCCTGCCTCAGTTTCCCAGAGTGCTGGGATTGCTATGTCCAGCTCATTAACTTTTTTTTATTTTATTTTATTTTTTGGCGGAACCGGGGATTGAGCTCAGGCCCTTGCACTTGCCAGGGAGGTGATTATTCCACTGAGCCATGTCCCCAGCCCCTATTAACTTTTTTTAATGATGTCTTTGTTTTGATTTATCATTTAAAGAGGTACAGTTTATCCTTCTGAATATGGACTAAATTTTTAAATCATTTCTTCTTGTGTATGTATTTCTTTCTTTCTACTATAATCAAACACTCATTACTAAGAACTGAAGATGACCTATGTCAATTCTTTCAGTTTCCTGGCAAATGAGATAAGCCTAGAAAGGCACAGTTACTTGCCCATGGGCTCATAGCTAATTTAGTGGTAAAATTGGTTATAGAATTCTGGTTTCCTAAAGTTATGCTGTCACCTTTGAAGTCACTTGTCCAGTTAATGTCCCTTTTTTTGATGTGGTATAATAATACTGTCTGCATGACTGCTTGTTGTGTGTGCCCACTAGAGAAGACAATGTACATTGTCACTGTGGTTACCGTCCCTTGGTCCTTCACTACATCTTCCTCAAGACTCGCCACTACTGGCTTAATTTGTTACATGCTCTCCTTTTTTTTTTTTGATGGAATTGGGCTTTGAACTCAGGCCATTGCACTTGCCAGGCAAACACTTATTCTACTGAGCCACCTCCCTGGCCCCCTATATGCTCTCTTAATCTCCCCAGCTGTAGGCAGTCCTCCATATTCTCATCTCAGCCATTGTTTCTACCAGCCGCATTCATCCCCTCTGGTACCCTAAGGCTATTTGCAAGTGTCCCTGCACCTCTGTCCTCAGGTCTGACCTCCCCCACGCAGCATCTCCAGCAGCCTTCTTGCCATCTCCACCTGATTTCCTGCTCACCTCAAATGCACCTAAAACTCCAGCCATTGCTTTTCCTCTAACCCAGGTCTTCCTCCAGGCTTCCCAATTTCTCTTTGTCATACCACTGAGTACCTGGGCTTTAAATCTTTGTCTCGAGGCTGGGGAGATAGCTCAGTGGACTAAAGTACCTGCTTAGGCAAGCTTAGGCAAGTACAGGGACCAATTCTGGCACCACATCCCCCAGAGCAGGCTGAGCCAGCCACAGAGCCTGACCATGGTGGTACACACCTGTAATCCTGATGCTGGGGAGGCTGAAAACAGGAGGATCATTCTGAGTCCAAGCTGTGTAGTGGACCCTGTAACAACCAAATACCTTAATAATAATAACAGTAACAATAAAACAAATGTTTTTCTTTCTCTAGCCTTCTGCAGCCAGTCAACCATCAGATCCCATGGGTTTATTTCCCATCCATGTTTGTTTGTTTTGGCAGAACCAGGACTGAGCACAGCCTCCTGCGCTTACCAGGCAAGGGCTTATTCTACTGAGCTATCTCCCCGGCCCTCCCATCCATGTTTTTTGCATCTATTCCTGCACTCTTCACTGTTCAGACCATTAACCAGCAAACAACTGCAATAGAAAGGAAAGCTAACTAGATGTGGTTACATGTCTGTAATCCCAGCACTGGGGAGGCTGAGGCAGGAGGATCATTGCAAGTTCCAGGCCAACCTCGGCTACAGAGTGAGCTGAGGGCCAGCCTAAACTGCTTAGCGAAACCCTGTCTCAAAAAAGACAAAAAAAAAAAAAAAAGAAAGAAAGAAAATAAAGAGCTATTCACCTAGATGTAGCTGGGTTCTTTCCCCCTACGCTTTCTCTTTCCCCTCCATCTCTCAATGTTATACTTCTGTACTTTTCACAATGGAAAGCTCACGTGAATCTTTTTCTTCCTGCAAAGCTTCATTCCAGAGGGGCTTAGTCCTCCTTGGCAGCTGCCTTCCTCATGAGGGCCAGCAAGTAGCACAGCTCCTCGTGCTCCGACTTGGCGCGGATGTGCGTCCCCACCCTTTTCTTGATGAACTTGAGGACGCGTTTGTCCTTAGAGAGCTTGAGCAGCTCCATGAAAGGCTCCTCATAGGGGGCAAAGCTGGGCAGGTTAGGGATCACGTCCCACACGAACTTGGTGTGTTTGGTGAGGTGTCCGCGGCCGCGCTGCTGCGCCTCAGTTTGCTCCTGTTCTTAGTCACCTTATGGCCTTTGTTGAGGCCCATGGCTATGGGATAATGGAGGGCCACGGCTGCTGTTCCTCAGTGGTTGCTGTGTAGCACATCAATCTTTTTTTTTTTTTTTGGCAGAACCAGGGATTGAACTCAGACCCTTGTGCTTGCCAGGGAAGTGCTTATTCCACTCAGCCATTTCCCCCACCACATGAATCTTGAAACTTTCTTTTTTTTCTTTTTCTTTTCTTGGCAGAACCAGGGATTGAACTCAGGCCCTTGCACTTGTCAGGGAAGCGTTTATTCTGCTGAGCCATCTTCCAGCCCTAGCACAAGAATCTTTTTTTTTTTTTTGAGACAAGGTCTCAATATGCAGTTCAGGTTGGCCTTAAACTCATTTTGTAGCTCAGGCTGGTCTCGAACTCACGACAATCCTCCTGCCTCAGCCTCCCGAGTGCTGGGATTACAGGCCTGCGCCACCATGCCCGGCTAACTAGCACATGAATCTTGTTTAAGACAGTTTTCAACATTCTGGGATCTCTCAGGTTAGTATTTTCATTTTTAATTCCAGGCTATATCTGGTTTAATATGTGACTAATAGCTAATAGTTCACTGACTTGTATGACAAACTTTAAGAAAGAATTTATTTTTGAGTACAATCATATGATTCAACCATCCCCAACTATTAAGGTGTGCTGTATGAAGTCTCCCTCCTGACCTTGTCTCCTGTTTCCCAGGCCTCAGTTGGCAACCATTGATTTTTCATTAATCCTTGATTTCTCATTAATCCTTCCAGTTTCTAATTATTTACATTTTTTAACATATCTCATGTAGGGATATATATATAGATAGATAGATTTATATATATATATATATATATATATATATATATATACAGATTATATATATATACAGATTATATATATATACATATATATATATACACACAGATAGATAGATACATTATATTTATATATGAATAGATAGATCGATCTTATATAGTAGGTTTTTTCCTCCTCCTCTTCTTCCCCTCTTCCTCCTCCTTCATCCTTTTGAGACAGGGTCTGAGTCTGCAGTTCAGGCTGACCTTGAATTCACTTTGTGGCCCATGCTGGCCTTGAACTCACAATGATCTTCCTGCTTTAGCCTCCCACCTCAGCCTCCTCAGTGCTGAGATTACAGATGTGTGCCACAACACCTGGCTTTATAGCTGGGTTCTTTTTTTGGACTGGGAATTGAATCTAGGGCCTTCACGCTGAGCTGCATCTCAGGACTTTTAGGTTTTGTTTTATTTATTTATTTATTTATTTATTTATATTTTACTGGGGATCAACCTCAGACCTTGCGCTTGCCAGGCAGGCACTTACACTACCGAGTATTTTTTGTTTTTGTTTTTAGATATAGTCTCACGAAGCTGCCCAGGCTGGGCTTGAATTTGTTTGTAATCTTTCTGCCTCAGCTTCCTAGAGTGCTGGCATTGCTTATTTATTTTTATTTTGAGACAAGGCTTGCATCCTTTTATATTCTGTCCATGGCTATATGCCAGAAATTGAAAGAACAGTGACTAAGTGTGTTTTGCCATAGCATTGTTAGTATTAATCAAATTTTAGTGTGTTGTTTATTTTCTCTGGAGTACTGTGATTTGAACCCAAGGTCTCACATATGCTAGCCAAGCATTCATTGAACCCAAAATCTCACACCAGATATGTAGTTGATGTTTATTTTTATGAAGGAAGTTGAGCATCCTTTTATATGGTTGAGAAGTGGTTGGGGTTCTGGTTTTTTGTTTGTTTTTTGGACAGAACTAGGGAATTGAACTCAGGGTGTTGCACTTGCCAGGGAAGTGCTTATTCCACTGAGCCATCTCCCCAGCCACTCTGTTTTTTTTTTCTAACTGTTTTTGTCCTGTTTTCTCTTTTTGGCCCAGCCCCTGTAGCACTCTTGTGCAGTATTTTCAGTGACCCTTATTTGATCTCAGTCTTGAAATACCAGAAAGAAAAGCTGTTCTGGACAATTGGGTCACTTTGGGCTCAAATGGTACCATAAGGAATAATTAGGAAGCACTTTTTTTTTTTTTTTGGTGGAACCTAGGATTGAGCTCAGGCCCTTGCGCTTGCTAGGGAAGCACTTATTCTGTTGAGCCATTTCCCTGGCCCTACCATCAGGATTAGCAGTAGCAAGCTGAGGAGATAGCTCAGCGGTTTAAGCGCCTGCCTTGCAAGCAGAAGGACCCACGTTTGATTCCTGGTACCACATGCCATGCCAGCCTCAAAACCAGGCATGGTGGCACATGCTTGTAATCCCAGCACTGTGACAGGAAGATCACTGTGAGTCTCAACTGCATAGGGAGACCCTGCATCAGCTAAATAAATAAATCAATGATTAAGGGCCAGCCATGCTGGCCCCGCCCCCAGGGCGCCCTGAGATGGCCATTGACACTGGGCATGGTGGTGCGTGCTTGTAATCCCAGGTCTTGGGAAGCTGTAAACAGGTGAATCACTACCAAATCTGATGAGACCCTAACACCCTGTAGACCCTTCACTAAAATACAAAAAAAAAAAAAAACCACAGTCTAGAAAATGATTGAGACAACCATTAATTTGTCAACTTTAATCATCTGAACTAAATTTGTAGTTATATAACAGTCTAAAGGAGACCAGAAAATTATACACAGTGTATAAGTCCTTAACATGTCCATTTTATCCTCTGGGTTAATATTTACAAGGGGTTAGGGAACAAATAGAGAGGTAGAAGATTAGAAGTAAGACTGGAAGAGAAAGGGGGATCAGGCTAACTCTGGTAAACTGGTACAGAAGACCGGAGGGAAAGAGAATGAAGAGATAAAAAGAACAAAAAGAAAATTATAAAACTTTGTTTAAAAGCTCCTTTTATGCTGGGTGTGGGGGTGCATACCTGTAACCCTGGCACTTTTGAGACAGGATCTTCAATCCCCAGTAACTCAAAGAAAACAGAGCATAAGCCCTGGAATTATCTGTTCAAAGGATAATTTGAAGCGCACAGTCAGCGGGCCTGCAGGCAGGGCCGGGCTCCCTTAAGGTTCGAGGGCAGGTTGGCTCTAGGGATCCCACACCGCCTTCTGGGCACTTCCTTTCTCGACTTGAAGCCGCATCGCTGCAGGTGCTGCTTCCTTTTCAGACAGCTTTCCTTCCTGTGTGGATCTGCACGCCTCCACTCTACTAGTAAAGGTACTAGTCGTTGGCCTTAGGGTCCACCCTAATCCAGAAGTGCGTCATATAACTAGTTACATCCACAAAGCCAGTCCTGCCCCCCGAAATAGACTTGCACTTTGGGGAATCAGCATTTAATCCACAGTTCAACCTTATATTACTGGAAACCAAAAAAGCAAAAAGTCTGAATAAGTTGGAAAATAAAGACTGCTAGATTTTTCCAACAATGTATCT
Organism: Ctenomys sociabilis; assembly: GCA_004027165.1. Classification (NCBI taxonomy): domain Eukaryota; kingdom Metazoa; phylum Chordata; class Mammalia; order Rodentia; family Ctenomyidae; genus Ctenomys; species Ctenomys sociabilis. The sequence goes on along the minus strand of PVKA01006632.1, from coordinate 65,664 downwards.
ATTCAAAAAATCCATTCATGAGTAATGTGGTATTTTAATAGATTTAAGTGTATCCCTCCCAAAAGATATGATGAAGTCCTAGGCCATTGTAGCTCATTTGGAAATAGGGTCATGGTATGTGCAATTAAGATGAGGTTTAAAAAAGGATGTTATCAATCTGGGATCAGTGGACCCTTAGTGCAGAAGGACCCATGTCTTTGTAAGAGGCAGTATGAAGGTAGGAAGGGCACTGTGACACACAGGGTCACAGGGACACAGTGGTCATGTGACAACTCAGGCAGGCTTAGGTTTATTCTGTTGTAAGTTACTCAGTTTGTGGTACTTGGTTACAGTAGCTCTTGAAAACTAATATATAGACCAATGGGAAAGAAACAGTACATGTAGGACATTTCTGTTTTTCACTGCCAAGATGAAATACCTAGGGATCATGACTTTATAAAGAAAAGAGTATTAATCAGCTCTCAGTTATGTAAGTTCCAGGTCATGGCACCAGCTCTTTTTTTTTTTTCTGTTGGAGACAGGGTCTTGATTTGCAGTTCAGGCTGGCTTTGAGCTCACTTTGTAGCCCAGACTGGTCTTGAACTCAAAACGATCCTTCTGCCTCAGCCTCCCAAGTGCTGGGATTACAGCCGTGCACCACCCTGCCTGGCTGACGCCAGCTCTTTAGAGATACCCCAGCACACACTCTACATCTCTTTATGGCAGGAGTGTATGTGAGGGAGGGCTCCGCATTGAGACAGAAGCCAGACAGCACCTTAGAGAGCGGCCTCGCTTTTCCATTACACTCTTGTGAGAACCAACCCAATTCCCAAAAGAACCACTGCACATCACTTCCTTCCATGGGCGGGGCCCCTAATGTAACCTCCTACCTCCTAACATGGCCACACCACAGACCAACTTCCCGTCACACGAACCCTCGTCAGATACATTCAGACCACATCCAAACCACAGAACCCAGAAGAAGCATGTAGTAAATGTTAACATTTATGGAGTGGGGGTGTCGGTACCTGGAATCAAACTCAGGACACTGCGTATGCCACACAGGTGCTTGTGCCGTGGAGCTACATCAGCGGCCCTAACATGTATTTAGGATGAAAGAAATTAACAAATTGAACAAAAGGGTTAGCAAAGCTCTATAGTAAGCTATTTCTTTTCTTTTTTGTCCTGGGAATTCAAGCCAGGGCCTTCACAGTGAGTTGTATCCCCAGTGAGTTACATCCTCACTTTATGATGAGACTGGGTCTCACCGGGTTGCCCAGTCCGAGGTCAGACTTCAGTTCTCCTGTCTCATCCTCGTGAGTGCGCAAGGACCCGGATTTGAGCCTTGGCACTATATACTGTGCTGGCCCCAGAACCATGCATGTGGGACTGGCCTGAGTCACGCCATAATCCCAGCACCGAGAGTCTGAAGACAGAAGGGTTTCTACAAGTCTGAACTGTGTAGTGAGACTCTGTACTCAATACATCTAAATAAATAAACAAATGGGCTAGGGATATAGCTCCAAACAAAGGAGCCATAAATTCTTTTTTTTTTTTTTTTTTGTCTTTTTGAGACAGGGTCTCACTATGCAGTTCAGGCTGGCCTTAAGCTCACTTTGTAGCTCAGGTTGGTGTCGAACTCAACAATCCTCCTGCCTCAGCCTCCCTAGTGCTGGGATTACAGGTATGCGCCACCACGCCCGGCTCAGGAGCCATAAATTCTTAAGATGGTATATAAGCCTATGGGACCTGATGGGAGCCCTAGGCATCTTCTCTATCTTTATTATTCCTTAGAGATACTAGGTTGTATGTGGGGAACATATCTATGATTCTGGCACTTGGCAGGCTGGGGTGGATGATTGCCACAAGTTCAGGGCTAGCCTGGGCTACATAGTGAGTTTAAGGCCAATCTAAACTACTTTTAATGTGACCCTGTCTCAAAAAATGAAAAAGCATCAGGAGGCTGAGACAGGAGGAACATTGCAAGTTCAAGACCAGTCTGGGCTACAAAGTGAGCTCAAGCTATCCTGAACTTCTACATTGCAAGACCCAGTCTCAAAAAAATGAACAGAGGGCTGGCTGGGGAGATGGCTCAGTGGAACAAGTGCTTCCCTGGCAAGCACAAGGGCCTGAGTTCAATCCCCGGTTCCGCCAAAAGAAAAAATAAAAACTAAAAAGATGAAAAGAAAATGTGTTAGGATGAAGAGAGTGATTGGCCAGTGTTGGTAAAAGGAGAACACAGAAATAACCATTTGATTTCACAAGTTGCAAGTTACTAATGACCTTAAAAGAAGGATTTTGATGGATGAGGTTGGAAATCTGATGGGAATGAGTTTAAGAGAACAGGAGAAGGCCAGGCATAGTACAGCTCGGGCCTGTAATGCCAGCACTCCAGAGAGGCTAAGGCAGGAGGATCACAGTGAGTTTAAGGCCCCGTGGTGAGTACAAGGCTGGACTGGACTGGAATACGCAGTCAAGGCGTTTCTCAAAAAAAAAAAAAACAGAGAAGGAGAAGTGAAGATTGCATGCAAACATAAATATGAGAACAAAGCTCTTTCAGTGAATTTTGTGTGTGGGAGAAATACAAGTAGTAATCAAAAGTAGATGTGAAGCCGGGCGTGGTGGCGCATGCCTGTAATCCCAGCACTTGGAAGGCTGAGGCAGGAGGATTGTTGTGAGTTCGAGACCAGCCTGAGCTACAAAGTGAGCTTAAGGCCAGCCTGAACTGCATAGTGAGACCCTGTCTCAAAAAGACAAAAAAAAAAAAAAAAAGTAGATGTGAGATTGAGGCTTTTGTTTGCTTATTTAAGATAGGAGACATTAATTATGTTCACACAGTACTGGAAATGAGCCACTTATATAAATGGGAGTGACTTTGACTTTACTGACTCAGGATCTACTCATTGCCTGGCTTGGGTTTGAGATCATGACTGCTTATTGAGCCTCCAAAAGAAGGCTCAATAAAGTTGGCTGCTGGAAGTTTTCTAAAAACCTAGTAACTAATAATATATAATATTAAACAATGAGTGAAACCTATTATTTTGTGTGTCTTAAGCATCATATTTTCCAAGAAGAAAAGTGGTTTTGATGGGGGTGAGGGCTTTGAATCAGTATGTTCCTCGCTGCCTCCTGGAAAGGGCTTGATATTTAGTCGTTGGCATCCATCCACGCGTGTCTTTCCCTGCAGAATGGAGATCTCCTCGCATCAGTCCCACCTGCTGGAGCAGCTGAATGAGCAGCGCCAGCAAGACGTGTTTTGTGACTGCAGTATTCTGGTTGAAGGAAAGGTCTTCAAAGCACATCGAAATGTGTTATTTGCTAGTAGTGGCTACTTCAAAATGCTTCTTTCTCAGAATTCAAAGGAGACAAGTCAGCCAGCCACAGCCACATTTCAGGCATTTTCCCCTGACACTTTCACGGTTATCCTGGACTTTGTGTATTCCGGCAAACTGTCGCTCACTGGGCAGAACGTCATCGAAGTGATGTCTGCTGCCAGCTTCCTTCAGATGACCGATGTCATTGGTGTATGCAAGACTTTTATTAAATCTTCCCTGGACATTAGTGAGAAGGAAAAAGATCGCTATTTCAGCCTCTCAGATAAGGATGTCAGTTCCAACGGTACCGAGCGTTCCTCATTTTACAGTGGCAGCTGGCAAGAAGAAAGCAGTTCTCCACATTCTCACCTCAGCCCAGACCCAGGAACGGGTGGCATAAGTGGGAAGTCATGGAGTAAATATAATTATAACCCAGCCTCACAGAGGAGTACTCAGCCACCTTCGGCCAAGCAGGAACAAAGGAAGGATTCTAAAAAGGCCAAACATTTGAGATTATCACAGCCTTCTGAAGTTGTTCATTTTAAGTCAAGCAAACAAGAAACACAAATGTCCGATTCTTCCAGCTACATGTCTCCATCTGAGGAACAAGCACAAATTGACGTTGAAGTGGACTCTGGTCCTGTAGGCTATCAGTATGGTCAAGGATCTGATGTCACATCCAGAAGTTTCCCAGGTACCTAAAAGTAGCACAAATGTGTTCAACCCAGTTCCAAATTCCTCTAAAAATTCTGTCTCGATGTGCCCTTAATTTAGGGATTAATGGGAAATTGAAGTAAGTAACTTTTTAAAAGCTAGAGCCACATATGGTGATGCACACCATAAGGCCTCCCAGCCTTTGGGAGGCTGAGGCAGGAGGATCACTGTGCATCCAAGACCAGCCTGGGTTACAAGTGAACTCCAGGCCAGCCTGAGCTACATGATGAGACCGTGTCTCGAAAAGAAAGACAAGCCGGGGAGATGGCTTAGTAGAATAAATGCTTCCCTGGCAAGCTCACGGGCCTGAGTTCAATCCCTGGTTCTGCCAAAAAAGAAAGGCAAATGGTGCCAGGGACATGGCTTAGTAAAATAACTGCTTCCCTGGCAAGTGTAAGGATCTGAATTCAATCCCCGGTTCTGTCAAAAAAAAAAAATAAAAAAGAAAGAAAGGGGCTGGGGGGATAGCTCAACAGTCTGAGCACCTGTTTAGGCAAGCCCAGGGATCACAGCTTGATCTCCGGCACCACATGCTACACCAGCCCACTGGGCTGGCCACCAACACCAGGCATGATGGCGCTGGCACACGACTATTATCCCAGTGCTGGGGATGCTGAAAACAGGAGGATCACTATGAGTCTGAGCTGCATAGTGAGCCCTGTACCAAGTACTAAAAAAAGAAAAAAGAAAGAACAGAAAAAGAAAGAAAAAAATAATAATCTCTACTTTTTCCAGCACTGGGAAACTGAGGCAGGAGGATTGCTATAAATTGAGGTCAGCCCAGGCAATACAGTAAATTCAAAGAACAAATAAAGGTGTATTTCTTTTTTTTTTTTTTTTTTTTTTTTTTTTTTTTTTTTTTTTTTTTTTTTTTTTTTTTTTTTTTTTTTTTTTTGTCTTTTTGAGACAGGGTTTCACTATGCAGTTCAGGCTGGCCTTAAGCTCACTTTGTAGCTCAGGCTGGTCTCGAACTCACAACAATCCTCCTGCCTCAGCCTCCCAAATGCTGGGATTACAGGCGTGCGCCACCACGCCCGGCAAAGGTGTATTTCTGTAATGAGATTTATTTCATAAAACATGAATTTAAATGAAAATAATGTTAGATACATTTAACAGTCAAGATAATAGAGTGCTGAGGGTCAAAATGCATGAGTTTTCCTAATCTGTGTCTGTGGGTATTACTAAATGTGTTTTGTTTTGTTTTTGTGCTACAGGAAATTGAACCAAGCATGTTCACACTGAGCTACATTCCCAGCCCTTTTTTATTTTATTTTATTTTTTGTTTTGTTTTGAGGCAGATCTCAGTGAGTCCTTAGGCTGAGCTTGATTTGTTATCCGTCTCAGCCTCCCAGAGTGCTGGGATTACAGGCACACAATACGCCGGCAGGACTTTCTTAAATGTTTAAAATCTTTTTTAAGTGGTTCACTCTAAGATAATGTATTTTCACGTTAAATAATTTTTTTTTCTGTGTTTCGCTCAGTAGGAGTACATTACCATAAATACATTTTCCCCTATGGTGCTGAAGATAAACCTACGGCTGTTTGCCATGTTAATTTTTTCAACTTCATCTTATTGCAATATTGGAAGATTGAACGCAAGGGTGCTCTACCACTGAGCTACTTCCCTCGCCTTGTGTTTGGAGACAGGATCTCACTAATTGCCCAGATGGGACACACCTGTAACCCGAGCTGTTGGGAGGCAAGTCATGAGTATGAGGCCAAAGACAAGTTTAAGCATACGAAAGTGTGTGTGTGTGGACTGGACATGTGCTCTCTTGCCTTTGTATTTCCTCAACAATAGAGGAGAGAGGTTGATTTAAAGTATACATGAAGTGTGTCTGTGTGTGAGAGAGTTCCTGTCGATTGAACACAGGGCCTTACACATGCATGCTAGGAAAGAATTCTGTCACCAGACTATCTCCCCAACTTATTTATTTTGATACAGGATTTTGCTGAGTTTCCCAAGATTTTCTTGAACTGCACATCTTGTCTCAGCTACCCAAGTGGTACATGGTGGTATAAACACACCACAAAGCCCAACTTTTTTTTTTTATTGTTTTATATTGTACTGAATATCTAGGCCCCCCCACCCCCCGTCTTGCCAAGCATGCGCTCTACCACTGAATTACACTCTGAACCCCAAAATAATTTTTTTTTTAAAGACAGGGTCTCACTATGCAGTTCAGGCTAGGTTTTTGCTCACTTTTATAGCTCCAGGCTGGTCTAGAATTCATAGTGATCCTCCTGTCTCAGCCTCAGGAGTGCTAGAATTACAGATGGGCAGCACCATGCCCAGCCCAAATAAAATTTAAAATAAGACAATCTGATTTGATTTTTACTAATCACATTTTCCTGTAGACAGATTTGAAAATATATAAAGTCATGTCACATTGCACAGTTCACTGAAAGTTGTACTGGGCTCTAAGTGTTGCCCAAAGCATGCAGAAATAACAGTAAAAAGAGGAAATCTTTGTTGATTTTAAAACTGCAAGAAAGTTATTTCCATTACAGTTCTAGGGTACAGTTCTAGCCTATTTGAATATAACTTCAGTAATGAACAATCGGTGGCCTATGCCTGTGATCCCAGCCTTGAGCGGGCTGAGGCAGCAGGATTGCCGTGAGGTTGAGGCCAGCTCGGGCTTGAATAGTTCGAAGCCGGCCTGAATCACAGAGTGAGACTGTCTCGAAACAAAACAAAACAATGATTGAATTTTATAGCTGCTGAATTGATGAGTTTACTTTTCCTGGTAACAACCCATGTGCATTTTAAAACAAATATTAAATATCCCTGAAATTTAACTTTTACAAAAATATTAAAAATGTATGAGGCCAGCTTGGTGGCACATGCCTGTAATCCCAGCACTCCAGAGGCTGAAGCAGGCAGACTGCTTTGAGTTCAAGACCAGCCTGAACAAGACACTGATTCAAAAAAATAAATTTAAAAAATAATATGAAAAATAGGGCCTGTCGAGATAGCTCAGCAGACTAACACGTCTGCCTCAGCAGGCTTAGGCGGGCACAGGGTACCACGGTTTGATCCCTGGTACCACATGTCATGCCAACCCTACCCTTAGGAAGAGCTGAGCATGCCAAATAATAATAATAATAATAATAATAATAATACATGAAACATAAAGATAAGGCGATAAAAACAAATACAATGTGTTGTTTACAAGGTTGGATATTAATTTCTTTTACTTTTAGATCCTGTCTAGAATGTTTAACATTCTGACCCTTGAAGACTAATAACTAGTATATTCAGTGAAAAGATAAGTTATGAGCTGGGTATCTGGCACATATCTATAATTCTGGCACTTGAAGAGCCTGAGGCAGAAGGATATGGAAGGATGAGGCAGAAGCCCATTCTGGACAAATTACCCACTTAGTAAAGACCACCTTGCCTTAACATTTAATAGAGGGCCATGAGGGCTGGCGAGAGAGCTCAGTGAACTAAGCACCTGCTTAGGCAAGGGCAGGGACTGCAGTTCAAACCATAGTACCACAAACCACGATGGTCATGCCCCCAGGGCGTGCTGAGCAGGCTACAGAGTCTTTGTGTGGTGGTGCACATCTGTAATCCCAGCTACTGGGGAGGCTGAAAACAGGATCACTGCAAGTGTAAGCTGTGTAGTGAGACCCTGTACCCCGCAAAAAAAAAATTAAAAGAGGGCTATGTAGTTCAGTGGTGGTAGAATGTCTCTTGGTTCAATCCCTAGTACTCCACCAGGAATAAAAACGTGCTGGGGAGATGTCCTGGTGCAGAGCCCATAGGTTTGTCTCCTTGGGATAGCATAGGGTCTGAATTTACTCAGACATTGTAAATATGTCAAATACTGAAGTTACCAGTCCATACTGAGTGTTACTTTAACAATGTAGTCCTAAAAGAATTTCTTTCTCCTTTTCTTTATCTAAGATCACATTCACCAACTCTTCTTGGATTCTTTGTGCTAATAGAAATTGTTGTTCTGAGGTCTCCAGTGATTTGCTCCCACTGTCTGTGACAGATGATCTTCCCAGGATGCAGTTCAAGTGTCCGTACTGCACACACGTGGTGAAGCGGAAGGCTGACCTCAAGCGCCACCTGCGCTGCCACACCGGAGAAAGGCCCTATCCGTGCCAAGCTTGTGGGAAACGGTTCAGCAGGCTGGACCACCTTAGTAGCCATTTCCGAACAGTATGTATTTGATTTTTTTTCATCATTTTACTTCATGAGAAATATGTATGTTAAGATAATGGAATTTACAGAGGGAAGTGTTTTCACATAAGTCTACTACTAGTCTTTATAGTTAATGTTTTTACTTTGTATAGGTCCATAATTTAGTATATAGAAAACTTTTGGGGGGGTATCAGGGATCAAACTCAGGACCTTGTGCTTGCTGGGTAGGCGTTTATGCCACTGAGCTGTATCTCCAGCCCTAACATACAACAAAAAGGAATTGTTCAACTGTTCATCTTACAGCAAAATTGTTTTGTGAAATTTGTGTTCTGTTACCTGTATTTCATGTATGCTAGGCAAGTTCTCTACCAACTGTAGGCGTTCTTTGTAATTCATAGGGCAGTGCGTCACTTAAGGTGATATCTTCATTCACTGCTTTCTGTTTATTCACCAGTACACATTGAGCATCTACCATGTGGCAGATCCTTTCCTACATGTTAGGTACAGCAGTGAGAAAAAGGAGAGATATCTCTGCCTTCATTAATTTCTTAAAGCTATAATTTTTAAAAATTGGAAACTTTTTCTATATCTTTAATAAATACTGTATTTTCTCAAGAAGTATAAAAATCATTATCATTTTAAAAACAATAAATATGTATGGCTAAAAATAGAAAATAGCCAGACATGGTGTACACATCTATAATGCGGGTACTCAAGAGTTTGAGGCAGACAGGCCAGATAGCTCAGTGGTCTAAAGCGCCTGCTTAGGCAGGTGTGGGCCAAGTGCAGGTATCACAGTTTGATCCCCAGCACCACATGCTGTGCCAGCCTCACCCCCAGGGAGGGCTGAGCCTGTCACAAAAAATAAGGAAAAAGAAAAGAAAAAATTTGAGGCAAGAGGTGAAAATAATTTTCTTTTTGCAGGTAATTTCTTTAAAGGAATAGAGACATTAGGGACAAAAGCACAGTAGAAAATGGTAGCAGCAGTCCCCCTAAAACAAACAAAAATATCCACAAAAACAAATTCCCTGAATCCATCCATGGTTGCAATGGGCTCACCTCTGGTGTTTCCAGTTTTATTAACCATTAATTAGTACAAGCCAAAATAAATAAACAAAAAACCAGGTACTATATGTGACATTCAAAATATCTCAAGAGCCGGGCGTGGTGGCGCAGGCCTGTAATCCCAGCACTCGGGAGGCAGAGGCAGGAGGATTGTTGTGAGTTCGAGACCAGCCTGAGATACAAACTGAGTTTAAGGCTAGCCTGAACTGCATAGTGAGACCCTGTCTCAAAAAAAAAAAAAAAAAAAAAAATATCTTAAGAGCTGGGCATAGTGGTACACTCCTGTAATCCCTGTACTTAGGAGGCTGAGGCAAGAGGATCATTGCAAATTTGAGGCCAGACTGGGCTACAAAGTGAGTTGAAGACCAACCTGAAGTGCATAGTTAAATCCTGTCTCCAAAAGCAAAACAAGTCTCAAGAAAATAAGAATTCATTCAAATTGTATTTACTGATTAATATGTCAACAGCTAAGCAGAAGATAATAATTCTTCTGAATAGTGTTTCGCACATTTTCTTAAATATTTTACCAGACTGTATTCGTTTTCTGAGATGTTTTTGCTGTGTTTCGTGACCTACTTCTATACTGTCCTACTTTATCTAAATGAATATTCCATAAACATTAATCTAGCAATATGTAATTATCATATTTTTTAGATTAGGGCCCATAATCTATCACTCTAACAGCTGTTGAACCAAGATGGTTATTACTAATTGTGACAATATATATTTAATTATCCATTACAACTTCTTAACCAAAAAATTCACATCTATTAACTCCTTTGGTCCTTCCATCAAGTCTGTGGAGTAGTATCCCATTAGTAATAGGAGAGCAGGCAAGCAGAGTAATGGGCTAATGTGTAAAAGGACTACCATATAGGACCAGGGATATAGCTCAGTGGCACTAGCACCTGCCTGGCAAGCACAAGGTCCTGAGTTTGATTCCCTGTGGAGGGGGAGAGAGTCAGACAGACAGATAGAGATAGAAGAAAGAACCACCATACAGCTATACAGCTTGTTATCCCAGGGTCCATGTGGATCTGGGTGGTCAACTTGCCGCCGTTCTGGATGGTGCTCCTGTCATACCACTTAAATATTTTGGCCATTGCCTTAAAAGCAAAATTATAGTGTTTAAAATGACTTGCTCCACAATACATATAGTAAAGGGCAAAGATAGTGAGTGGCAAAACCAGGACTAGAACTCAAGCCTTCCAATTTCCAGTGTGGTTCCTTCTAACACTTTTTTTTACTAATTAAAAATTAACATATGTGAAACAAAAGTGGGCTGGGGATATAGTTCAGCTGCATAAGTGCCTTCCTGGCAAGCACAAACTTCCAAGTTCAATCCTTGGTACCACAAAAAAGTTTTCGTCTACAAAGTGCTTAGGATAGTATATGTCATCTAGTCAAATGTTTGCAGTTAGTATTCTGGGAAAATAGCCTTCTTTTTTTTGGTCCTGCCCCAAATATCCCTTTGTTACGTCAGATAATAAAGTATTGGATTAAGGGATACATGAAATTGTAGCCATTATTTACAGATGGGTAACACTTACTATTTCTGTGATGGCAATTTACCACCAAAACCCATGATTTTTTTTTTTCTCTAATAATGTAATAATATTTTAAGGGTCTTTGGTTGTTGCTGTTGGTACTGGGAGTTGAATTCAGGGTCTTGCGCTTGTCAGGCAGGTGCTGTGTTGCTGAGCTACACTGTGGGCCCAGTAATTTGAGTTTAATGCATGGCTTTGAACATCTTAAGTTTATGAACTGATACCTAAGATAGCAAACTGTCCTGCTTTGGAAAAATCATGTTTTACTACTATTAAATCTCTACGCAGATCCACCAGGCATACAAACTAATCTGCAGAAAATGCAAACGCCATGTGACTGACTTAACAGGGCAAGTGGTACAGGAGGGCACCAGACGCTACAGACTGTGTAACGAGTGCCTTGCCGAAGTCGGCATAGACAGCCTCCCCATTGATCTGGAAACCGAGCAGCAGCTTATGTCCCCTGCAGACGGAGACAAGGATTCTCGGTGGCACTTGAGTGAAGATGAGAATAGATCCTACGTGGAGATTGTGGAAGACGGGTCTGCCGATCTGGTCATACAACAGGTTGATGATAGTGAAGAAGAAGATGAAAAGGAAGTAAAGCCCAACATTAGGTAGCTGGAATGAGGTCAGCAGTGCTGGCGTGGCTGCGGTTTATATTGACTTCCTGTATCTGTCTCTCCATGGTCAAAGTTTAGTTAACAGATTTATCCTACTGACTTACAACATGCCCTGATGTACCTTGCATGCTTTCTGCACAGGCCATTGTACCCATTCTGAAATTTGTCGCCCTGATGTCTGTTGCTGCAGTGGAGAGGCACAGCTTGCGCTGGCACGATGACGAACAGTTAGCCTCTTACTTTGTTACAGAGACACCATTTTCCTTTTACTATCAGAAGATATACGTAGCAAACTTTTTTCATAGAAAATATTTTAAATAAATTGATCACAACCAAACTTTATGTAAGGTAATTTTAAGGTATTTTAAAACTATGTACCCTAAGGGACTGAGGAGATGGCTCAGTGGAATAAGCACTTGCCTGGCAAGTGCAAGGGCCTGAGTTTAATCCCCGGTTCCGCCAAAAAAAAAAAAAAACACACACAAAAAAAAAACTACATACCCTACCAATGCTGAATTGCACAGGGAACCAGGTAAGACCACATTTAAATGTCAGGCAACTCACCTGCCTGAAATAGTAAATCTTTCTATTAATATATTAATTTCATATCTGAAAAAAATCTATCATTCTTATATACTAAATGGTTTAGGATTATGGCTGAAGACTATAATAATTGAAATTGTTCCTATTGGAAATTTTTGTCATTAATAATTTTTGAAGGCGGGGATTAAAGCTCAGTAGCAGAGCCTGTGTGGTGTGAGGTTGTGGGCTCAATTCCCAGTACCAAAAAAAAAAAAATTTTTTTGAGTCAGTATCTCACTATATAGCTAAGATTAGCTTTAATTAAACTTTCTAGCATAGGGGCCAGGGGGATGGCTCAGTGGAATAAGCACTTCTCTGGCAAGCGCAAGGTCCTGAGTTCAATCCCCAGTTCCAAAAAAATAAAAAAATAAATAAACTTACTAGTATAATCCAGGCTGGCCTTAAAATGAAAGTGATCCTTCTGCTTCAGCCTCCCAAATGCTAGGGTTACAGGTGGCAAAATTATTCTTAGTATTGTTTAAAAAAAAAAAAGAAAGAAAGAACTTAGAAGGTTGACCACAGAGTGTATGTAGATTTTTTCTGGTTGGTATTTGACATGAAGTTCACAGTAACTCTACCCTTGAGCTCCATCCCCATGCCATTTTTATTTTTTATTTTGAGACAGTCTTGCTAACTTGTTAAATTTTCAGGCTGTGCTCCAGTTTGTCACCTTCCTGCCTCAGCCTCCCAGAGTGCTGGGGTTATAGGTGTGAAACACCATACCTGGCTCAGACATCATTTTTTTAAAAACAAGAAAGATATACTGTATTGGCTAAAAGTCAAGGAAGTGTGCAAAGAAAACCCGTCAACTTAGTCTTCTTCCTCTTTTAAGAAAAAAGGGTAGGAGCCAGGGAGATGGCTCAGTAGAATAAGTGCTTGCCCGGCAAGGGCAAGCGTAAGGGACTGAGTTCAATCCCCAGTTCCGCCAAGAAAAAGAAGAAAAAGGTTTGTAAGAATATAGTGCTCTCTCACATATTTTCTCGATTCATCAGTGAGCTGGGTATTTTACAAATGAAATTAAGACCAAGGAAGTTTAAGTGGTAGATTTTCAGTACCCTTTCTCCTGAAATGGCTGAGAAATGAAGTGAAACCTTAGCCATCTACAACAATTATAAAAACAATCAAGTTAGAATTAGAAAACATGAAAAGAAGGTTTTATCTTCAGGTATCTTCATCTAGTTATTCAAATAGTGTGATTTGGCACTATGCCCCCCCATTTTTTTTTTTTTTTTGTCTTTTTTAAAGTAATTTTATTGAGAAACAGTGGTCTTTTTTTAAAGGTTAAGATATAGCATTTATTTATTTATTTATTTACCTTTATGTATTTAGGTCAGGGTCTACAGGTCTCACTACACAGATCGAAGTCAGTGATTCTCCTGCTTGCACCATGCCCAGTCTCAATTGCTCTCATTGTGCCCTAAGGGCGGGGCCAGGCACAGCTGGGGATTGAACCCTGGCCACTGCACTCTGCCTAAGCAGCACTCTAGTCTGCTGAGCTGTCTTTTGGTCTTTTTGAGATAGGGCCTCACTATGCAGCTCAGGCTGACCTTAAGCTCACTGCATAGTCCAGGCTGGACTTTTTTCCCCCAAGCTTGTGTTGGAACTCATAATGATCCTCTTGCCTCAGCATCTCAAGTGCTGGGATTACAGGTTACACCACTATACCCAGTTTATGTTGTATTTTTCAAAACCATGAACCTACCTTGATATTTTTTGTATTGTTTTCTCCCTTAGGGGCCGGGGAAATAGCTCAATAGAATAAGCACTTGCCTGAGTTCAATCCCCGGTACCACACACACACAAAAAAAATTCTGTTTTAGTACTGGGAATCCAACCCAGGGGTACTTAACCACTGAGCTATGTCCTCGGCCCTTTTTTGTGGTTGTTTATTTTGCAGTACTGGGGATTGAACCCAGGGCCTTCACACTGAAACATCCCCATCCCCTTTTAATTTTGAGAAAGAGTCTCCTTAAAGAGTCTCCTTAAGTTGCCCAGGCTGGGCTGAAACTTGTGATCCTCCGGCCTCTGCTTTCCAGGGTGCTAGTGTTACAATCATGCCCAGAGAGCCGGGCGTGGTGGCGCATGCCTGTAATCCCAGCACTAGGGAGGCTGAGGCAGGAGGATTGTTGTGAGTTCGAGACCAGCCTGAGCTACAAAGTGAGCTTAAGGCCAGCCTGAACTGCACAGTGAGACCCTGTCTCAAAAAAAAGACCAAAAAAAAAACAATCATGCCCAGAGACGGTCTTGCTGAGGTGCTTAGGCTGGCCTCAAACTTTCTTTCTCTGATTTTTTTTTTAATGAATAACTGTCCTTGGGAACAGTTTGTGGCTTGAAGTGCTTAATTTCTTTGTTTTGATGCCTCATCTGGAGTTTTCCAAGGTTCTCCTAATGGTGAATTTCTAGTTGTTTCAAAATGGCTAGTTAGTGTACACAGAGTTCATGTTCTCCACGTGACTGTTCCCAAATCAGGATTCCTAACATTTAAGTTGTATCCTAGTGAGAGAGGCACCGCCTGGTGTCCTGTAGTCTTCCCAGACTGATATTAACAGCTTTCAAAATTATAATCTGAATTTTAGTTGTTGGGGTCAAAAGGAAACATGTCTGGCTTGAGCTTTATTCACAGAGATGAGGTAGTGCTTGCATGTGTGTACCTGGTGCACACAGTCTACCCCTTAAAGACTACTGCATGCTATTACCTTCTGCATGTGGACTTCACACACCTCCGCATGAACATGAGCAAAGTTCCCTGAACAGAGTGCCGCCACCCGCACTAGTAATTGGCTTCTTGGAAATGATGCTTTCTTATAATTGTTCCTAACAAGCATGAATGAATGTTTGTAATTTGTAAGTAATGAGCCCGTTTATCATAACATATACCCCCGGAGTTGGGGATTAAACTCAGGCCCTTGCACTTGCTAGGCAAGAGCTTATTCTACCGAGCTATCTCTCCAGCTACATCTAAGACTTTAGAGACCAATTATTTTCTAGAGTGAAATGTGGGGTAGGCTGGCCAAATAGCTCAGCAGGTTAAAGCACCTGCTTAGCAGACACGGGGTGGGGGGTGAGGCCACCTTGCTATGCCGTGCAGGCCCCCTCCCTGGCATGCACTGACCCAGTGATTGAGACTGGGTGTGGTGGCATGCCTGTAACCCCAACTCTTTGGAGGCTGAAAACAGGAGGTTCATGAGTCTAATCTCCATAGTGAGACCCTGTAAACCTTATACTAAAATACAAATAAATAAATAAATTTGGGGAAATGTTCTGTAGGAGTGTAATCTGTTTAAAGAAGCTTTATTGCAAAGTATTTCTTTTAACATCAAGAAAAGAATGGGTCTTATTTAGAGCAGTTTCCTTTTGCAGAGATACTGTTTGGCAGCTTCTGAAGGCCCTTTTAACTTTATCGTCCTCAGGAGTGTTGGTGATAGCTGGAGCTTTGGAAAAATGAAGCAGTGCTACATTTGTACCTAGTGTCTGGAAGAAGGAAAATAGTTTAAAAAGAAAAAAAAAAAGTTTTATTTCAATATTTTTTTTCTTCAACTCTTCAATTTTCTCACCAAGAAACTGAGCATTTCAGGGCTGAGCTCTAAAACTGGAGCTGTTCTGGTTGAGACCCTGTCAGCCTTTCCCCAGACGTCTCTGCAGCGCTTGGGAGCACAGCGGTGAGAACGCTGGAGCCAGCTGACCTCAGTTCCTCCAGCGTCACAGCTCACATCATTATGCACAGTACTCAGTGTGTTTATAAACAGGTAAATACATAGGGCTCTTAGTGAAGTCAGTCGCTCCCTTAGCATAAGATCTTTCCAAAATCATCAGATAAGACTTCTTAAGAACAAAAGTGTTAATATGTTTGATATTATATTTCTGAGTAATATAATCAAACAGTGACTGCTTATTATGCGATCATGTTACTGCTTAATGGATGACGGTTTGGTGTTTCAATTATTTGAGTCCTAGAATTAACATATGTAAAATCACTCAGAACAAGTTTTTTGTTTTGTTTTGTTTTTGGCGGAACTGGAGATTGAACTCAGGCCCTTGCACTTGCCAGGGAAGCGCTTATTCTACTGAGCCATCTCCCTAGCCCTAGAACAAGTTTAACTACAAAGTGTGAAAATCACAAGTGCAGGAAGAGCAAATCATAGATTTTACATGGAGAGACCTGCTATATTAGAGTGTATCAATATTATCTATCATTTAATATTTGCAGAGTATTTAATGATTAAGTTTTTCTTTACATATCTTTAAGTAGGATAGTTATCATACATGCAAGGTAAAGAAATGGAGGCATGAGACAGTTAAATAGCTTACCTAAGATAGGGCTGGGGCCAAAGATATAGCTCAGCAGCACAGAGCCTACCAGGTAAGCACAAGGTCCTGAGTTCAATTCCCAATACAAATAAAAGCCCAGAAAACAATAGCAAACATAAAAATTGGACCATATTTTCTTAATCCTAGGCTATCAGCTTAATTCATTGAGCTGTATTATGCATTGTTCTATTTTATAAGATGACTTTATACAAGTAACAGTTGTTTTAAACTTGTTTAATCATTGTATGTGGACCAGTTCTATACAGAATAGATGCTATGTAAAAGATGTGATTTTAGTTATAGAGTTTTGATGATAGAATTCAGGTTATCAAAGAAATAGTCACATTGGGCCAGCTGTTACATGTTCTGAAGTATACTTATTAGTTATAATACAGGAATTTCTGTCCATGAGCCGGAAAAGTGAAATCCACAGGTGAGCTATGAAGTTCACTTTCTTATGTCAGCCTCCCCAAACTGTATCCCTGTGCTTGCCTAAGCAGGTGCTTAGTCCCCTGGGCTGTCTCACTGGCCATAAGGTAGACTATTGTTTCGGTGCTTATGTAGTGTGCTGAACTCTTCAACCCATTCCACTCTGCTCTTCTGTGGCAGTACATTCTCTCACTGGCAGAAGGAAAACAAGTTCAGGAAATAGGGAGTTTTTTACTCAAGATTTTTTTTTTTAACGCTTCAATTAAATTGTTTTACCAAGAAGCTCAGCTTCAGGGCTAGGGATATAGCTCAGTAGAATAAGTGCTTGCCTAGCAAATGCAGAGTCCTGAGTTCAATCCCCAGTCCTGCAAAAAAAGAAAAAAAAATCAAAATTTATTAAAAGAAGCTCAGCTTTTAGGGGCTGAGCTCTAAAGTTTGAGCTGTTCTAGTTAGAGATTGCATTCAATCACAGCAAACGTTTTTACCTTTGAACTTGATCAGATCACTTATAAACTATACTGAATACATCTTAGAAAGTATACCTAAGAATTTGTTATACTTTGCCACATTCTTGGAGATTTCTGCATGTATGTTCTACTGTATACTTTATTCCATTGAGAAAATCCTTTTTCGGTGCTAGGGATCAAAGAAACATCTTAATTCCTTATTGATGAAACTTCCCTACTAAACAGGGAGATTGCACACATCTACAGTCCCAGAACTCTGGGAGACTGAGATAAGAGAGTCATAAATTTAAGCCCAGCCTGGATGAGTTAATGAAGTCCAATCTCAAAACAATTTAGGGCCCAGGAAATAGCACAGCATCATAAGTGCCTACCTGGTGAGCATATGGTCCCAAGTTCAATCCCTGATACAAAAAAATTAAAAAAGAGCTGGATTGGCTGGGGAGATAGCTCAGCGACCTAAGTGCCTGCCTGGCAAGTACAAGGATCCAAGTTCATCCCTGGTACCCCATGCTGTGCTGGCCCAAAACCAGGTGTGGTGTTGTATGCCTGTAATCCCAGTGCTGGAGAGACAGACAAGAGGATTATTGTGAGTCTGAGCTGCATGGTGAGACCTTGTACCAAGTAAGATTTAAAAAAATAGCTACAGATACAGCTTAGTAAGATCCTGAGCTCAATCCCCATTATAGCCAAAAACAAAATGGAATGACTTATTTTTACTCAGCCTTTAAAGGAAAGAAATAGAACATTTAGGCCAAGTGTGATGGCACATGCCTGTCATCCCAGCACTCAGAGGGAGAGGCAGGAGACTTGCGGCAAGCTTGAGGCCACCCTGAAATGAGACTAAAAAAAAGAAAAAGCAATAGAGCATGTAGGCCTACATCAGAGGTTCCCAAACTTTGCTAAAATCACACTAAAATCATTCATGCAACTTTTAAAAATACAGATGCCATACTCTTAAGTGAAAGAAATTGGACACACATGTTTAAATACTGCATTCTTTCTCTGGGATGAGAAACTGAAAGTGTGAGGACCAAAATGTGTTGTTGTAGATAATTGGGAAATGGGAAGAAGATGTTCCAGTGAGAGAAGGAACAAGAGAGGGGAAAAGGGGAAATGAAGGATCGGATCCAAAATAAAAAAACAACAAAAGGAAACAGTTTTTGTAAATAAGGAGGTGAAGGGCTGGAGAAATAGCTCAGCAGATTAAGTGCCTGCTTTGCCAAGTACAGGGACTTGAGGTTTGATCCCAGGTATGGCATGCCTCACTGGCCCCACCCCTGGGACATGCTGAACCAGGGACCAAGTTGGGGCATGGTGGCACACATCTCTAGTCCCAGTGATAGGGAGGCTGAAAACAGAAGGATCGAGAGTCCAAGTTGAGTAGTGAGACCCTGTATCAAATGCATACAAAGTTAAATAAGTAAGGAAGAGGGGTTGAAGTGAAGGGAGGGAGTGGGCAAAAAAACAAAGTATGTACAAGAAAAATTCCCTATGATGAATTTGATAACTATAAAATGTATCAGTTTTGGGGCTGGCCAAATAGCTCAGCAGATTAAAGTGCCTGCCCGCAGAGCCAGGGGTTCAATCCAGGGCCTGCTGTGCCAGCCCTGCCCTCAGGACATGCTGAGACAGCAATTGAGACTGGGCATGGTGGCATGTACCTGTAATCCCAGCTCTTGGGAGGCTGTAAACAGGTGGATCACTATGAATCTGATCTAGTAGTGAGACCCTGAACACTGTAGACCCTTCCCTAAAATACAAAAAAAAAAAAAAAAAGATGCTAAGCTGGGTGTGGTGGTGCACACTTATATTCCCAGAACTCAGGAGCCTGGGGACGGAAGATTGCTACAAATTGGAGGCCAGTCTATGCTATATGAAGGGTTCAAGGCCAGCCTGAACTACACAGTGAGATCCTGTCTCAAAACAAAAAACCAGATGTGTGGTGGCACATGACTCTAATCTTAGCATTTGGGGGGTTGACATGGGAAAAATCATGGATTCAAGGACAGCCTGAGAAAGTTTTTTAAAGTTTGGTGGTACAAGTTGGACTGAGAGTCTTTGCTACATCTCAACATTTTTATTTTAAGATAAAGTCTGGCTAAATTACTGAATCATCCAAGCTAGGCTCAAATTTACAATCTTGTATCAGCCTTCTAGAGTGCTGGGATTACAGGTACGTGCCATCATGCCTGGCTCAGCCTGAGCAATTTAGTAAGACTTTAGTCAAGAAAATTAAGAGACTTGGTGTGGCTCAGGGTGGAATGCTTGCCTAATTGTTCCAAGGCTGAGTTAGTCTCCAGCAATGAAAAAAAAAAAAACCAACATGCTGGGCCAGGAGGTAGCTCAGTAGAGTAAGTGCTTGCCTGGCAAGCACAGGGTCCTAAATTCAATCCCTGGTACTGAGGGGAGGGGCATGCTTATATAAATTAAAATCTACCAGGATAGCCTGGGCATCTGATTTTTTTTTTTTTCAAATAGGGTCTCACTATGCAGCTCAGGTTGGCCTGAGCTCACCATGTAGCCCAGGTTAGTCTTGAACTCACAACAATCCTCCTGCCTCAGCCTCCCGAGTGCTGGGATTACAGACATCTGCAACCACACCTGGTTTGGCATCTGAATTTTTGAAAGCTTTGTATTTCTTACATGCAGTGTAAGTTTCCTTCTGTCCTCATCAGTGCTAGGGAAGGACAGTAGGACCACACGACTTTCTGTCCACTGTCTGAAATGTATCATTAAAGACAAAAAAAAAAATTTTCTGCAGAAGTGACTTGAACTTGTGCTGCAATGCAGGCTGCCCTCAGACCCACAGCAATCCTCCCAAATGCCAGAATTATAGGCATGAAGTACTACCTATGGAGGTACCACCTGAAAAGTTGGTACCTTGTGGAGGTCCCACCTGAAAAGTTCTCCTTGAAAGAAGAGCAACTGTCTCCATTTTGACTGAGCCTGACCCTATTTCCTCATATTGTTATGTACAGTGCTGGCTAGGACTTCTGTTTATCCTTCAATTGGCCTTAAGCAATGTGTATTGGTCTGGCTGAGGTGCTGGTGATAGTCTTTGAAGGCAGCATGTGTGTTTCCCTGGTAAACCTGCTGCTCCTTAATGTGAAGTGGGTGGAGACAGGATGGTAGAGCTAATGCTCCGCTGGGATTGAACCTCGAGATAGAGGCTGTGACTTCCTGGGGCTTGAAAGACTATATCAAAGCTGAAGCACTAGACTTCCCAATACTATATACTGCAGATTACTCTCTCTGCATATCCTTTCTGCATATGGCAGAGGTAAATGTAGGCCACCCACCTAGCTCAGCTCACAGTGTCACCTACTTCCCATGATTCACAGTCAATCCTCCTCAAGCCACGCCCCCGGTGAATAAAAACCGGGTGAGGCCTGGGTTGCCCTCTTGGTTCTGGAAAGCCATCTTCATGGCTGGGCCTAGAGCTCCTCGAATCCCCAATAATTAAAAACATAATTTAGTGTCTTCCATTTTCGCCATGGGTTGCATGGAAAGTGGTAGATTGGAATCAACTTGTTGGGATTCCAATAACGTAACTTTGGGATTACAAATATTGGTTTCTTGGACCGAGATGAGAACCTGGAAGAGTCTCCTACAATACCTGGCTCATTAAGTGAAAGTTTTAAAATACAGATGTGTGGGCTGGGAATGGCTAGAATGTAAGGCAGTGGTACAGTGCTTGCCTAGCTTGCATGCTGGGTTCCACTCCCAGCGCTGCAAAGATAATAAAAGCAAGAAAATACAGGTACCTAGTCCAAGAAAAATGTAGTATGTTTTTTTTTTAAGTTTTAATTTTCATAATAGAAAATGATAACTGTAGCACTAATGCTAACAAAGGGAGATTTTTTTTTTTTTGTCTTTTTGAGACAGGGTCTCACTATGCAGTTCAGGCTGGCCTTAAGCTCACTTTGTAGCTCAGGCTGGTCTCGAACTCACAACAATCCTCCTGCCTCAGCCTCCCCAGTGCTGGGATTACAGGCCTGCGCCACCAAGCCCGGCTTTTTTTTTTTTTTTTTAAGGGAGATTTCACTGCCATAGTTTTACATCCTGGAGATTTTTAATAAAAGAGCATACTGAAGCCAGGCATGGGGTGGCACATGCCTGTAATCTCAGTACTCAGGAGATTGATGCAGAATTGTTGAGAATTTGAGACCAGCCAGGACTACAAAGTGAGCTCAAGGCCAGCCTAAGCAGCATAGTGAGATCCTGTCTCGAGACAAAAAAAGAGACAGAAAGAGAACGTATTGAAGTCCCACATTAAGAAAGAGCCTTTTGGGGGCTGGGGAGACGGCTCAGTACAAGGACCTGAGTTCCATCCCCAGTTCCATTAAAAAAAAAAAAAAAATACTTTTGAGCTGGGGATATAGCTCAATGGCACACAGAGCCTACTTAGCAAGCTCAAGATCCTGAGTTTAGTTTCTTGTACCAAGCAAAAAAAGAGCCTTTTACACATGCCTATAATCCAGCACTTGGGACTGAAGCAGGAGGATTGCTTTGAGTTCAAGGCCAGCCTGGGCTAAAAGTGAGTTTAAGACCAGTCAGCCTGAGCTGTATAGTGACACTTTCTCAAAAAATATTTCACTCAAGCCGGGCGTGGTGGCGCATGCCTGTAATCCCAGCACTAGGGAGGCTGAGGCAGGAGGATTGTTGTGAGTTCGAGACCAGCCTGAGCTACAAAGTGAGCTTAAGGCCAGCCTGAACTGCACAGTGAGACCCTGTCTCAAAAAAGACAAAAAAAAAAAAAAAAAAAAATTTCACGGGGGGCCAGAAGGATAATAGCTCACAGGCATAAGCACCTACATGGCAAACAACACAAGGACCAGAGTTCAATTACTGTCCCCTCATGTCCTGCATGCGGTCTTGGTCTCAGATCCCAGGGTGCTCCATCTTGGCCAGATGTGGGCATAGTGGTGCATATCTATAATTCCAGCAGCCAGGAGGCTCTCTGAGAGTTCAAAACCAGTCTGGAGGCTACAAAAGTGAACATAAGGCTGAACTACATACTGAAACCCTGACTCAAAAAATTTTTTCACTGTAGTAAAAAACAGTTGTCACAGGGTCAAACCACAGGAAATACTAGTTTTGTGAAATTTCAAGCCATTGTATGTGTCCTCTTATCTAAAGTTTTTCAGGGACATACAGTGTCAACACTAAAATAGCAGAGTCTCGAAACACCCATTATGAGACTGAAGATGTAGCTCAGTGTAGATCATTTATCTGCAAGGGTGAGACCCTGGGCTCAATCCCTATTACCACACAATTTTTTTTTTTTAACTTTGGGATAGTATTTGCATTTTATTTGATTATGGATATTGCACTCTGGGAATTCATGTAGTATTGTACCTTGTCGCGCGCAACCTCGTCGGCAAGGAAGACACGACAACCAGCTCTTCTTTCCGCGGTTTTTTCAGGACCCCTATACAATCTTCTTCTGCTTGCCTGCTCCGCTCCGCTGCGCTCCGCTCCTCCCTGCTGCTGCTCCTCCCCGGGCAAGCCCGCCCCAAGCTATATACCACAAGGCATCCAACCCTGGAGTGATACGTGGGCACAGCCGATAGGTCCAGGTACACGGAAGCAACGCCCTAGTCTTAGCCTTAGCCAAATGAGAAGTTGTTTGCTATGGAGAGCACTCACCCCCAGGTGGGGGTGGAAGGCGGAAGCCAGTGCCGTCTTTAAGGTGTGGCTGTGTCTTTAAGGTGTGGCTATCTTTAAGGCGTGGCTATTCGCAGCTCTCTACAGTACCTCAAGCTAATAGAAGAACTATACTAGGAATACATGAAAAATGTATGTTGATATTTACTTTTACATTTTATTTTAAAAGAGGAACCAGCCAGGTATAATGCTGCACATTTGTAATCCCAGCACTTAGGAGGTTGAGGCAGGAGGATCACCACAAGTTCAAAGCCAACCTGGGCTACAGAGTTCCAGGCCATCCAGAACTACAGTGCAAAACTGTTTCAGAAAGCAAAAAAAAAAAAAAAAGAGGGGGGCTTGGCAGATAGCTCAGTGGACTAAAGCACCTGCTTAGGCAAAGTGCACTGACACGAGGATTGAGACTGGATGTGGTGGCGTGCACCTGTAATCCCATTATGTGGGAGGCTGAAAACAGGAGGATCACTATGAGTCTGATCTACATAGTGAGACCCTATAAACCCTGAATACCCTGTACGTGTTTTTATTTTTTTTTTATTTTTATTTATTTATTTTTTTTTTGTCTTTTTGAGACAGGGTCTCACTATGCAATTCAAGCTGGCCTTAAGCTCACTTTGTAGCTCAGGCTGGTCTCGAACTCACAACAATCCTCCTGCCTCAGCCTCCCCAGTGCTGGGATTACAGGCATGCGCCACCACGCCCGGCTCTGTACGTGTTTTTAAAAAGCCAAAAGAAAGAAACCATAACACTCAATTCCATATAACAATTAAAATAATTTTCTGTTCCAGTTGAAATTGATACTAAGAAGTAGGACATAAAGAACACATTACAAAATTTGCAAAGAAAGGCAATTTTTTTTGTCTCAGTTACCACCATAAAAAATAGAACTCTGTGAAAGAATTGCTTTTATAGTCAGACATGGCAGTGCATCTGTAACTTGCATGTGGGACTCTGAGGCAGGAGGATCACCAGGAATTTGGAGTGAGCTGGGCTACATAATGAATGAGTAGCCAAAACTCATTTAGGCCAGCCAAAACTACAAAGCGAGACCCTTTCTCAAAAAACAAACAAAAAAATTCTTTCAATAATGAACTGGTTAGAACTTTCTTGCATAATTCAAACAAGTTATGTGCTGAAATAAAATGTACTGTGCTATTTAAAATTTTATGTGTATTGAATCCACTTCAAACTTTCCAGTTGGGCATGACATCACGGGCGTGGGGGTGGGGTGGCTGCTGAGGATCACAGAATTCAAACAGCCTGGGCCACGTGCCTCAAAAAAGATAAAAAAACAAAAACATCGTTACCCAGACAGAAAAAAATCTACAAGGTATGCAAACCATGGAAGACACACATATACATGCACACCAGACCATCGAGTATTTTTGACATGTTTAAAAAGCAAACGCTATTTTCCCCTCTCCCCCACCGGCGGCAATCTCTAGGTATCCAGCCTCAGTCAAGGTATGAGCAAGCACTGCTTTGTATTTTATTTCTCCGGAGGTTCTGGTACCAAGCGGTGGGACCTCCCTTTTCCTTTGCCTCCTGGGTACAGAAAACCTTACAGAGTTAAGCAGTTGGCAACAGAGGCTGGTACTCTCAGCCTCAGCTGCACAGAACATGGCAGAGATGGGCCTTTGCTGGCTAGAGGAAAGTGAGGATCGCAGATTCGAGCCCAGTCTGGCTATTAGCGATTTAGCAAGACTGAGATGGTCTCAGTAAGAAGGGCTACGATGTGGCTTAGTGTGAAGGCCTTAGGTTCGGTCCCCAGTACCAAAAAGAACATCTGCTATGAATTTTTTTGTTTTTTGAGAAAGGGTCTGGATCTGAGAATTAGGAAGCTCCAAGAGAGTTGGTAAATGTGGCTCATTGCTATCTCTGCACTCCAACAGAGGCAGAAGGATCCGAGTTGCAAGCCCACCCTGACTACATCATGAGTTCCAGGCCAGCCAGAGCTATGCAATCATACTCTGTCTAAAAAAAACGGTGTAGCCGGGCGTGGTGGCCCATGCCTGTAATACCAGCACTCAGGAGGCTGAGGCAGGAAGATTGTTGTGAGTTTGAGACCAGCCTGAGCTACAAAGTGAGCTTAAGGCCAGCCTGAATTGCATAGTGAGACCCTGCCTCAAAAAGACAAAAAAAAAAAAAAACCGGGTGTGATGTTGGGCATGTAGCTCAGTGGGAGGCCCTGGGTTCATTCCGTAGTATCACAAAAACGGCCAAATAAAATACATACAAGCCACGCATGATGACACATGCCTGTAATCCAGCACTGTGCATCAAGTTCAATGCTGCCTGGACTATCTAGCAAGAACCTGTATCAGAACACAAAGCCACCTGGGGAAAATGTAAAGGTAGTAAGTGTGATTGTCTGTTGTGTACTCTGGTATTGGTGGCAGGAGGCAGGCTGTACCACTCGCACTGAAAGAAAAAAAACTCAGATGCAGTAATGAAAGTACAAGTTGCCCAATAGTGGGGATTGAACTCAGAATCCTGTGCTTGCTAGGCAAGTGCTTATCTACTGAGCTATCTCCTCATGCCCCCATCTTTCTGATTGTGATGCACCCTTTAAACATTTAACACTGTGAGCTGCAAGAGGCTAGGGAAGGGGCCCTGCAGGGCAGAGAGCCTCCTAGAATGGTGATGGAGTTTGACATAAAGGGTTCCCATGGCTTTTTTCCAGCTGCTGGTGGGGATTGAATCCAGCACCTCTGAGATACATGCCTAGCCCCTCTTGTTTGTTTTATTTTTCTTTCGAAACAGGGTCTCACCATTGCTAAAATTGCCCAGGCTGAGTTTGAACTTTTGTTCTTCCTGCCTTGGCCTCTCAGAGTACTGGGCTTTCCCCAGATCCCCAGTCAGCTTCACAGGTTTTGAACATAGATGCTCAACTAAAGATAAGAGACAGCAAGATTAAAAAAGGAAAAAGGACTACAACTTGAGAAGGAGGATAATATGAAGAAGGTGAGGGGCGAGAGCAGAAAGGAGTGCCCTGGCTTGGGTCTCAAGGTCACACTGTACACCAAATACTGTAGGTCTTGTCTTTTTTTTTTTTTTTTTTTTTTTTTTTCAGAACTGGGGATTGAACTTGGGCCCTTGCGCTTGCCAGGCAAGCACTTTATTCTACTAAGCCATTTCTCTGGCCCCTAAAATTTACTTTTTTTCTTCCCTCCTTTGGCAATACCAGGGATCAAACTCAGGACATTGCACTTGCCAGGCAGGCACTCACGCCACTGAGCTATATCCCCAGCCCTTTTTTTTTTTTTTTTTAATGTATTTAGTACAGGGTCTCACTATAGATCAAACTCATAGTGATTCTGTTTTCAGCCTCCCAAGTGCTGGAATTATAGGTATGCACCACCATCCCCAGTCTCAGTCCTATCTCAGAGTGCCCCAGGGGCAGAAATGGCATGCACGCCAGGGATCAAACCCTCGTCCCTGGCCTGCATAAAGCTATCTGGCTGGCTCTTTTTGTCTTTCTGAGACAGGGTCTCACTATGCAGTTCAGGCTGTTCTTGAGCTCACTTTGTAGCCCAGGCTGGCCTCAAACTCACAACAATCCTGCCTCAGCCTTCTGAGTGCTGGGATTACACACATGGCTAACACTGGATCTTTTTTAGAATCAAGGAGAGGCAAAAGGGAGGTGGTTTATATATTCCTGTCCTGATGTCTCCCACTTATGCATTCACCATGTGCCAGGCACTTATGTAAGAGCTTTACACACTGTTTAACCTTCTAACAACCCACAAGCACTATCATCATAGCCACTTAAGACAAGGAAATTAAGGAATAAAGATTAAGCAACATGTCTAACAAGCAATAAGTGGCAAAACCAGTATTTGAACCCCAGTGATCCAGCTATAATTGATGTTATTAACTACTACTGTACCCCAAATCCTCAAAATAATGTTATGTGGTGTTTCTTATTTGGGGGGATGCTTTGTTTTTGTAGTACTGGGGATCCTGACCCCATGCACGTACTCTGCCTCTAAGTTACACCCCTAGGCCAGCGCCGTAGTGTTAATGGAGCACTCAGCACTGTGGACTCTGGCCAGGGGAACTTCCCAGGCTCTTGTCCTGAACAAGCAGACGGTAGGAAATGAGATTAGTGAGGCTTTTACATGTATTGAAGGTGTAAAGATATGAAGTGCTCTTCAATGTGCGTGTGGGCCAATTAAAATAGGGAAACAAGTGCTTTCTGCAGTCAGTCAGAGCGGTCCCTGAGAAAGCAATCAGGCAGTGCCCTGAAGCCAGGCTGCCACCTTCTATACTGCTTTTTTTTTTTTTTTTCCTGTACCAGAGATCAAACTTGTACTTACCTTATGTTTACCAGGCAGGTGCTTATGCCACTGAGCTATCTCCCCAGCTGCATTCTGATATCACATCTAGTTGGTCCTATCCAAAACAGACAGACAGACAGACAGACAGACAGACAGACACACACACACACACACACACACGTGCACGCACAATTTTCAGTGTCTCAATAGGTAATCCAAGCTCACAATGATCCTGTCTCAGCCCCCCAAATGCTGAGATCACAAGCATATATCACCATATGTGGCGTCATCTTTGAGACAGGGTCTAGGGCTGGAGAGTTGGCTTAGTGGAATAAGCGCTTCCCTGGCAAGCACAAAGGCCTGAGTTCAATCTCCAGTTCCGCCAAAAAAAAAAAAAAAAAAAAAGGACAAGAGAGACAGGGTCTTGCTAGGTACTTCAGGCTGGCCTTGAACTCATTATGTAGCCCAGGCTCTGGGGAATCTTCCTGCCTTAGCCTCTCAGTGCTAGGATTCCAAACTCGTGCCACCAAGCCCAGCTAATTTTTAAACTTTAGGGGTTGGGGAAATGGCTCAGTGGAATAAGCACTTCCCTGGCAAACACAAGGGGCTGAGTTCAATCCCCGGTTCCACCAAAATAAATAAATTTTACTTATTTATAGTACTGGGGAATGAACCCACAGTCCACACTGTATATCACCAGGCCCCTCTTCTATTCTTTGAGAGATAATCTCATTAAATTGCCCTTACAGTTGAGGCCTCAGCTATTCCCCCAGCTCTCATGTTCAGAGGTGGGGCTTATGGGAGGTGACTGGGTCATAGGAGCACTGTCCTCCTATGGATCGGTCCATTAATGAATTCTTAGGAGAATGTGCCATTCAGAGCTGCAGCTTGGTCACAAAAGGTGGGTGACCGGCAGTGTGATGTGGGTGGTGGGCGTGTTCTTGACCCTGGCTTCTCAACTTCTCCCCTCACTCTCTTCCTGGCTGCCACAGTGAGCACTTTCCTCTGCCATGCCTTTTTCTTCTCTTTCTTTTTTTTGAATGGGAGAGGCAGGTTTAATGGTGTCACCTTGTCTTACCAATGAGCCACCCAAAAAAAAAAGCAAGTAAAAAAATGTTTAAGCCTTTTTCTTTTTAAACCTTGAAGCCATTGAAATATGAGCCTCTATAAACCTCTCCTTTAAACTGTGATTGTTGATGACTCAGGGAATAAGCGCTTCCCTGGCAAGTGCAAGGACCTGAGTTCAATCTCTGGTTCTGAAATAAACTGTGATTGTCAAGCCTTTAAAAAAATTTCAGGACAGACAGATAGCTCAGTAGAATAAGTACTTGCCTGGCAAGTGAAAGGGCCTGAGTTCAATCCCCGGCTCTACCAAAAAAAATAAATAAATAAATAATAATAATAATAATAATAAATAGAAATAAAACTTTTCAAAAATCATTTTATTTACATATTTTTTTCTTTCTTTTTTTTTTTTTTTTTGTCTTTTTGAGACAGGGTCTCACTATGCAGCTCAGGCTGGCCTTAAGCTCACTTTGCAGTTCAGGGTGGTCTCAAACTCATAATAATCCTCCTGCCTCAGCCTCCCAAGTGCGGGGATTACAGGCCTGCACCACCCGGCTTATTTACGTATTTATTTATTTTTTATTTTATTGAAGTACAAATATCAATCTGACAGTTTCAAGACACCTTAACAAGACAGATTCGATAAATTAATACATTGCAAACTATTTTCATAATGTTTTATTTAAGTATTTCTTGATACAGGGTCTCGCTATGCAGCTGGGTGCACCCAGGGTTCCAGGGCTGGCACAGCATGTGGTATCGGGGATTGAACTTGGGGCCTTGCATTTGTCAGGCAGGCACTTAGACCACTGACCTATTTCTCCATCCCTTGTCAAGCATTTTGTGTCAGCAAGAGAAAGTTACTAATAGTCACTAAGTTGTGTAGGCTGGGCTCAAACTTGTGATTTGTTTCGGCTTCAGTGCTGAGGTTATAGACATGAGCCACCACACCAAGCAGAATTAGTATCCTCCACTGCTCTGGCTGTGCTGGGGACATTGGTCTGTAAGTTGTTCCCATTTTAGAGATGAGGAAACAGGCTCAAACAAGTTTATGTGTTAGTTATAGGCGGGGGATGTAGCTTAGTGATACAGTACTTGCCTAGCACATGAGGGGCCCTGGATTTTATATATATTCCCAATCACACTGCTAGTTAACAACTGGATCAAAATTTGAACCCACCACTATAATGTCTTCAATATTTTTACTTAGGCTAATTTTATTTTTGGTATGGGGAACTGAACTCAGGATCCTGTCTTTGCCAGGCAGGCACTGTGCAACTGAGCTATATCCCCGGCTCTACTTGGGCAAATTTTAAAATATATGTGGTTATGTAATTATTTGGTAGTGGAAAGAAACAGTAAAAACCCACTGTTCTCTACTTTCTTGTTCTAAGTCTGGATAATGCTACAGCTAAAGTATTTTGCTAAATAAATTAGCATTTGAATGGGCATCAGAGATGAAAATACACTTCTCAGAGGGAGAAATACAAAACAAATGGCAAGTAAATATATAAAACATGTTCAACATCATTGGTCATTTGAGAAATGCAAATTTAAATAACACTGAGACTCCATCTTACCCCAGAAAGAATGGTTAACATCAAGTCAGCCAATAACAAATACTGGGAGGCTGTGGTGGGAGTGCAGACTGGTACAACCAGTATGGAAGTCAGAATGGAGACTCCGTTATTTTTTAAAAATTCATTTATTTATTACAGTGTCTCGCTACATATCACGGATTCTTTTTTTGCGGGGGTGGGGTCAGCTCAGCCACCCTGGTGGGAGGGGCTGGCATGGCATGTGGTGCTGGGGCTCGAACCGAGGTCCCTGAGAGGCGCTTTAGACCGCTGAGCTATCTTGCCAGCCCAGGAGGCTCCTTTAAAAGCTAGGACTGGAGCTGGGTGTGGTGGTACATGCCTGTAATCCCAGTACTTGGGAGGCTGAGGCAGGAGGATTGTTGTGAGTTCGAGATCAGCTGAGCTTAAGGCCAGCCTGAACTGCATAGTGAGACCCTGTCTCAAAAAGATAAACAAAAATAAAAGCTAGGAGCTAGGGAAGATAGCTCAGTAGAATAAGAGCTTGTCTGGCAAGCACAACAGCCTGAGTTCAATCCCCTGTACTTAAAAAAAAAAAAAAAAGGTGGGATTGTGGCTATGTGAAGGTTCTAGGTTCAATCTTCAGTACCAGAAAAAAAAAAAAAAAAGGGAAGGACGTAAGTGGAACCCCAAATCTACTTTTATGACAAGTGCCACTTATTTAATGATAAAAATGTAGAATTAGGGCCAAATAGCTCAGTGGATTAAAGCACCTGCAAGCAGGTGCAGGGGCTGGGATGGGGGGGGTCCATCCCTGGGCCTGTGCTGACAAAGCAGTTGAGACTAGGCAAGTTGGCATGTGCCTGTAATCCCAGCTCTTAGGAGGCTATAAACAGGGGGATCACTAAGAGTCTGATCTAGTAGTGAGACCCTAAACACCCTGTAGGCCCTTCCCCAAAATAAAAACAATGGTACTATAGAATTAATGTAATATATGTATTTGTGAGGAAAAATGGGTAATATATTCCACATAAAGGAATTTTAAAACATGTTTTGTACAATGGACAACTGGATATAGTTCAAAAATATCACTGAGCACTATGGTTACTCAGTTGTGATAGTGTCTGCTTTTGGAAGGTGTGTTTTCTGAGTTTCTTAGGTGCAGTTTAAATTCTGTCTCAAAGTCTCAAGGGTCAAAGGGAGTGGGTGGCTGCCAAACTGCAGTTGATAAAGGCATCCTCCCACCCTGAGGAGGGGATAGCTGTTTCCTTGGGAGCAGTCACACCTGGTTACTAGCCCTAAATTTACACAAGTTATTTCATCCTCTTTTAACTTACATTTTTTTTTTTTTTTGTACCAGGGATTGAACTTGGGATCATATGCTTGCCAGGCAGGCATTAATGCCACTGAGCTATTGCCCCACTCCTCATCCTCTTTTTTTTTTGGTGGAACCGGGGATTGAACGCAGGCCCTTGCGCTTGCCAGGGAAGCACTTATTACACTGAGCTATCTCCCTGGCCCACCTCATCCTTTTTTGTTTTGTTTTTGGTGGTACCAGGGATTGAACTCAGAACCTTGAGCTTGCCAGGCAGGCATTATGCCACTGAGCTATATTCCCAGCCCTCATCCTCTTTTAAGACAGAGGAAAACCAAGACTTATAAGGACATTCACTACCAGGAAGTGCCCAACACTAGTCTTTTTTTTTTTTGCAGAACCAGGGCCTATTCTACTGACTCCAGTCTTAGCTACATCAGATTCCAACAGCCTCTCAATTAAGACAGTCCCAGGCAGAAACAACCATCAGATGGTGACCCATGAAATGACAAGGACTTCAGGAGCCAACTTACAAAACTGAAACTGAATTAATGATCAACCAGCCCTTAGCCCGCAGGTGTCAAGACCAGCCTGGCTAAGGAATGCTAGGCATGGCAGGGGGTTGGTCACCCCTGCTGTTAGGCAGTTAAGTATTAGCAGGTTTGAGTCAAAGAGGCCCTAAATTAGGAAATACAGCCAGTTAGTCAGACTTTAATGTACATAATACCTTTATAGTCACTTGTTAGGTCTCAGATCTAAAGCAACCACACAGAGAACAGTGATTTTTTTTTTTTTTTTTTTTTAGCAGTGACCTTTTAAGGTTATATATTATGCATATTCCTTTGACTATCTGGCTACCTAGCCATCTATGTCCACAACAAGGCAAACGGCCTCCCTGGGGTTTCTGCTAAATGTGCAGAGAAAAACACCATGTTGGAAGAGAGCACTCAAAAAAGCACATAGTAAATCCCTTTTAACTTTGGCAAACTACAGTATGTGGCACCACTCAGTGGCTGAATCTTGTCACTAAATCCTAACTTTATGAACTTTAAAAAAAAAAAGTATTTAGTACAGTATCTACACAGAGGGACTCCTAGTGATCCTCCTGTTTTCAGTCTCTCTAGTGCTGGGATTACGGGTGCACGGCAACTGTCTCAGCATGCACTGGGGGTGGTGCCTGCCTAAGCAGGTGCTCTAGTCTGCTGAGCTATCTGGCCTGCTCCCTAGTCACCCACTGGTTGCAGGCCCAGCCTGGGGGTGGTGGTAGGGGCATGTGGTACTAGGGATCCCTGCGTTTGCCTAAGCTGGAGCTTAGTCCGCTAAATTATCTCTCCAGCTCTTCAACTTTGTATCACAAGAACAAAATAACCTCTTAGGGCCAGGGAAATGGCTCAGTATAATAAAGCGCTTGCCTGGCAAGCACAAGGGCCTGAGTTCAATACCCAGTTCCGCAAAAAAAAAAAAAGAAACACCTCCGTCCACTCAAGCTGCAAACCAAACCTAAAGTGTTTTCACTGTCATCTACTTCAAAAGAAGTTTGGATAATTTTAAAATTGTTTTCTTAGGTCAGCCTGATATCTCAGCAGACTAAAGCGCCCACTTAGGCACAGTGGCTAGGGTTCTATCTGTGGCATGGCAGGGCGTGCTGAGTCAGCAATTGTTCTGGCGCACCCATAATCCCACCACTTGGGAGACTGAAAACAGGAGACTCACTAAGAGTCCCATCTACCTAGTATGACCATGTAGACCCTGTCCTAAATTCAGAAAAATAAATAAATTAAATAAAATTGTTTTCTTGGCTTCCTGTCTCCTTAAAAATGACTAGCTTAAAAACAACAATTTTGGGCAAGGGAGATAGCTCAGTAGAATAAGTGCTTGCCTGGCAACTGCAAGGGCCTGTGTCCAATCCCCGGTCCCACAAAAGAAAAAAGAAAAAAAAAAAAAAAAAAAAAAAAAAAGAATGTAAAACAGGTCCTCAGTTTGAGCAAAATAAATAAAACGACATGTTAGAAGGGTCCACCAATATGGTGTAGATCAATAGGAACATGTCATCATTATTAATTAAAAAAAAAGTGAGGGTCATGGAGATAGCTCAGCAGGCTAAGCATCTGCCTAGGTAAGCACAAGGACTCGGGTTTGATCCCTGGTACCACCCGTGGTGACCCTGCCCTAGCAGTCACCAAGACAGGCAAGGACTGAACAAGTCACCAAGACAGGGTGTGGCAGCACTTGCCTGTAACCCCAGCACTGGGGAGACTGAAACAGGAGGATCACTATGAATCCCAGCTGCATAGTGAGACCCTTTAACAAACATAAATTTTGAAAAATAAATAAAAAATAAAGCAAAAGGGCTGGGGATATAGCTCAGCAGCAGTGTTTGCTGACTACTACTATAAGGTCCCAAGTTCGATTCCTGGCACAAAAAAGAAAAAGTGAGAGAAACCCAGGACTCTTCCTAGAGGAGTCTAATAAGTCTAAGAAAACTAACTAGCTAGTATCACAAGAAAGAAAAACAACTGGAATACATAAGATGTCTCCGCTCCACAGCAATCTAAAACAGCATTTCACTCAACATACATAATAGAAAATATCTTAACCAATTTTAAAGAAAAGCAAATGTATTTTTTCAAAATATTTTTTTCAGCCGGGCGTGGTGGCGCATGCCTGTAATCCCAGCACTCGGGAGGCTGAGGTAGGAGGATTGTTGTGAGTTCGAGACCAGCCTGAGCTACAAAGTGAGCTTAAGGCCAGCCTGAACTGCATAGTGAGACCCTGTCTCAAAAAGACAAAAAAAAAAAAAATAAATAAATAAATAAAAAAATATATATATATTTTTTTCAAACCAGATTCCACACCAACTGCTGCTTTCACCAGTGATCTCTCCCAACACCAGGCTGGAGGGCTTGCATCTGACTGGAAGGGTTTGTGCCGGTTCCCTTGCCACCAAAGCAGGAAGCCAGAGGAGGGACCACAACTGCCCCTTAAGAACTGAGCTCTTAGGGGCCAGGGAGATGGCTCAGTGGAATAAGCACTTCGCTGGCAAGCACAAGGGCCTGAGTTCAATCCTCGATTCCACAAAAAAAAGAAACAAATAAAAAAAACAATTGAGCTCTTTGAAGTTTGAATATGTAAGGAACACAGGCCAACTCTAATTCCCTAATTTTCCATTTGTTCTCTTCTTCTCCCATACTGTGGCTGGAACCCAGGGACACTATATCATGGAGGCTATTTTATTTATGTTGGACAGTCTTGCCAGGTAGTCAAGCAGCCTCAGGTGGACAGGCTGTTTGCTCAGTCTCCCAAGCGCTGGGACTGCAGGGTGCGCCACCATGTCCAGCCCTCCCAGTGTTCTGATTTTTTTATTTTGAGACAAGGTCTCACCAAGATGCCAAGGCTGCCTTGAACTTTTGACCCTCTTTCCTCAGCTTTCAGAGTAGCTGGGGTTACAGGCATATACCAACACATCCAGCTGATTTTCTACTTCTGAAAGCCACACTTTAAGTTAAAATTTTCTGTTCTGTAAATTTCCATTTGTCAAAAGATACCAGAAAAATTAACTATATCTTCTCAAGAGAAAAGAAACAGCTCTTCATAGAAGTCTTTTCTTTCTTTCATTCTTTCTTAAATGTCAATGATCACAAAAACTTCCGGTTTCTCTTCATTATAGACCTGCATTGCTGAGTACGTTATTGCTTTGACTTCTGTGCCCTAAGGTCAGAATTAGAGAAAAAACACATAGGAAGACATTAGAACCAGAATTATGAACTTTAGCAACAACTGGCAGAAATAAAAATTTTACAGTTATTGTAAAAAACTAAAAACCCATATGAATCAATTGTCAAATTAATCCAGTATCATGTGCTGATCTCATAAAAATGGTGCCAGCTTATGTAAAGAAAAAAGAATGCTGTAGCCGGGCGTGGTGGCACATGCCTGTAATCCCAGCACTCGGGAGGCTGAGGCAGGAGGATTGTTGCGAGTTCGAGACCAGCCTGAGCTACCAAGTGAGCTTAAGGCCAGCCTGAACTGCATAGTGAAACCCTGTCTCAAAAAGACAAAAAAAAAAAAAAAAAAAAAAAGAATGCTGAACTAAGGAGAGAAAATTCTAACCAGGCTTTGGTTACAGCAATGATATTCCTGCCTCGGCTTCCCAAGTGCTAGGATTACAAACACATGCCTAGCTCAACGGTACTTTGGTTACAGCCTCCTAAGTGGTTCTTCTGCTCCCATTTTCATCTCTTTATGATATATTCTTAGTCATTTAAAAACTCAAATAATAAATATAATAATTTTAAAAGTTAAAATTCTCAAATCAAGCCTCACATAATCCCAGCACTTGAGAGGCTGAGTCAGGAGAATGAGTCACAGGCCAGCTTGGGCTATACAGCAAAACCCTTTCTCAAAAAGAGATAGGAGGGGCCGGGAAGATGGCTCAGGGGAATACGCGCTTCCCTGGCAAGCACCAGGGCCTGAGTTCAATCCCCAATTCCGCCAAAAAAAATAAAGAGAAAACAATCATCTGAAATAGCTCCTATTTTGATTAAACTATTGCTCTGGTACCACCTCCCCAAAGAGTAAGATCTATGTGCCCCACCACAGCACCATCTGCAAACCAACCCCGCTTTCCTCCCTACACCCTCAGCTCCAGCTGCATGGCCCGATGCTTCCTAAATCTACTCTCCTTGTGGAGCTTTCCATGTGTCCATCTGGGAAGTCCCTCTCCTGTCTCTGCTCACTGTCATCTCTCTGGCTTCCAGGCCTCCACTCAAGTCTCTTCTACACACATATTTTTTTTCTGTATGTTTTGTTCACTATGTAGTTCAGGCTGGCCCCAAACTCATTATGTAGCCCTGGCTGGCCTCAAGTGCATGGCAATCCTCTTGCCTCAGTGGCCTGAGTGCTGGGATTACAGGTGTGGGCCACCATGCTCAGCTCGCACACAGGTCCTTTCTGACCACCGTTTCCCACCCCAATTGTCATCTGTTCATTCATTTTTGCCATCATGGGAACTGAACCCAGCGCCTTCCCACTGAGCTAGATCTCCAGCAGCATCCCTCCTGCGGCTCTTTTTGAGACAAGGTCTCACTATACTGTCCATGCTGGATTTGAACTTGTGATCCCCCATTAGCTTCCCAGAACTCTTAGATGACAGGAGCACCCAGTTCCAACAATTCCTATCTTGTCTTGGCACTACTCTATCAGCTAAAACTATAACATTTAATTGTTTACATTTTTGGTTCTCTGCTCTCACTGGATTTTAAGTTCAGAGAAGACAATGATTCTTTATTTGACATACCTAAAATGATGTCTAAGTATTTGCTGAATGTCTGCCTGAAGTGATGAACAGATGGGTTATAGATTAGTAAAGAGGATAAGGACAACAAAGTCAGCAAGATATTTTTAAACCAGAGGGCAGGCCAGTAGACTAAAGTGCCAGGGACCAGGGCTCAATCCCTGGCATGCCATGCCAACCCTGCTCCTGTAGTGCACTGAGATGTGAAAGAGACTAGCTGTGGTGGCGCGTACCCAATGGAACTCAGGCCCTTGAGCTTGCCAGGGAAGCGCTTATTCTACTGAGCCATCTCCCCAGCCCCTCAAATTTCAATGTTTATGAAGAAAAAACACAACCATGCTAATTTATGGATTTTCTTTAGGATTTTTTTTTTTTTTTTGGTGGTACCAGGGATTGAACTCAGGACCCTGAGCTTGCTGGACAGGCGCTTATTCTATGGAGCTATCTACCCGGCCCCTGATTTAGAGATTTCCTATGGCTGGTGAAGTACTGTTCTTCCAATGTTCTTGGTCACAAACCTTAAAACTATTTGGCCTTCTACAGAAAAACTTTGCCAACTCTCATTCTAACAGACTTAATTATTACAGAGTACGGCCATACTGTTGGTAAATACACAGGAGGTTGAGGATATTTTATTTGGAGCATCTCAAATCCCACATCTTCACTATAGAAAAAAACCAAAGCTCAAAAAGGCAAAAGCATTTTTCAGTCGCACAAGAATCTGTGACATCCCTGGCCCAAGCACTCAGTGCTGGCTCTTACTCACCAGGCCAGATTTGTGAAATGCTGTGGCATTTTAACACCTCCAGACGAGCCAGAAAAGTTTAAGAAAAACTTATCACTTCCACTAATTATCAGAACTAGTGAAAGTGCGCTGTCACATATGTGGGCTCTATGGCAAGGAAGCATAAAGCATCTTCAAGGGCTCGATTTTAAAACATACCTGAGGATGCTTGGAAAGTGAAAATTCTTCTCCCCACCTTGATAAGAAAAATTAAAAGAAGATTAACATTTCCAAAATGTTACACCTGTATTCATATTCTCTCTCTCTCTCTGCGTGTGTGTATATATTTTTTATTTTACTTATTTATTTTTTTGCAGTACCGGGGATTGAACTTAGGACCCTGTGCTTACCAGGCACTTAATCTACTGAGGTATCTCCCCGGCCTACTCTATATATTTTAAAACAGACTTACGAATGTGGTTCAGATACTAAAAAGCTGAAGAGAGATGGGAGCATAGGAGACCAAGATTGTACCTTGGTTTGTTAGCAGACACTCGTATGGGTGGTCCTTGGGCTCAACAGCTATTGGTTGCTGCCAAGGCGGACAGTTGCTCCCAAAAGAACAGTTGCCCAACACAATGAGCTTCTGGTAGGTTCGCACTTAAAAACTCATGGATGAATACAATTTCATAATAGGACACAAGTTTTAAAATATTCATTGTGTTCAAAAATATAGAACCAATTTAGTAAGATTTCCTGTGAAGAAGACAGGTCAAGCAGCACAAACACAAAACACGACATTCTGCTAACATGGTTTCAGCTTGGTTTACATGTTATGGCTTTTCCCAAAATGTCCACCACCTATATATACAAAGCCCTGGGATGTATTCTTTTCTAGAACTTGGAGAACAGGCTTCTCTCTCCCTCTTTGACACTAATTTGTCAAATCACAATCAAAACAAAGCCTAGAAGAAAGAACAAAGGACCACAAGTTCTAGCTTATCCTGGGCAATTTAGCAACCTAGTGAGATACTGTCTCAATATAAAAGTAAATTCTGGACAATAACTCAGCTCAAAGTCCCTAGGTTTAATCTCCAGTACTGCAAAAAGCTTTCCACTTCTGTTCTACCATGTCTTAGTTAAGTACCCCTGGAAAAATGTTTCGTCACATGATTAAATTTTTCAGGGAAAAATAAAAAAAGCCAGGTGTGGTGACCTATGCCTATAAACCTAGCACTCAGGAGGCTGAAGCAGGAAGACCACTGCAAGTTGTAAAGCCAGCCTGGGATACATAGTGAGTTCCCTGTTTCAAAAAACCAATAAATGAATAAATAAAACCTAAAATATTTAATTAAGTGATTGAAGAAACAAGTTTAGTGAAAGTGACCTAATCAAGCATTTTTAACTCTGGAAGGAAGGTGTAATTTGTATACAAAGAATTGATTTGAGTGGGTCTAGAAATGAGAATTTATGAGAAAAGATGAGTCAGTTTTTCCCATAAAACTAGGCTTTTTTTTTTTTTTTTCCTTCAGAACTGGGGACTGAACTGAGGCTCTTGCCCTTGCCAGGCAAGCACTCATTCTACTAAGGTTTATCTCCCCGGCCCAAAACTAGGCTTTATGCTATGCAACTCAGCAATTACATGGCTCCCACCATGTTTTTATTTTTTATTTGAGACTGAATCTTGCTAAGTCATTAAACTGCCCAGGGCTGGAACTTAAGATCCTCTTGCCTCAGTCTCCCAGAGTGCTGATTTTACAGGCTTGCACCACCATGACCTGTGGGACTTAAGTTTAATAACCAGAGTCAAGCTTATTCTGACAAGGCTTGGGTCTTCTAAAGCTCACACAACACTCACCCTGGTATCTCATTAAGATCAATGTGCAAGGCCCAGCCAAATGCCAACAGACTCTGACTTCACAAATGTTAACTGTCTTTCTGTGCAGAATTCAGTAAGGAATACAATTTAAAAATCTTTCTTGACTTGCTACTTCAGGAATTTTAACTTACCCAATTGAGCGTAATTTGAAATTTCTTTGATCAATACTAAGTACTTTCACTTCCTAAAGAGAAAAACAAAAGCTTTATTTTTAAAAAAAATTTATTTTTAAAAACATCATGTTAAACTATTTACTAAAACATGGTTGTCACTTTTCCTATAAATTAGCATACAGTTTCTCTGAAGCAAAGAAAATTTAGCCGGGCGTGGTGGTGCATGCTTGTAATCCCAGCACTTGGGAGGCTGAGGCAGGAGGAATGTTGTGAGTTGGAGACCAGCCTGAGCTAGAAAGTGAGCTTAAGGCCAGCAAGAACTGCATAGTGAGACCCTGTCTCAAAAAGATAAAAAGACAAAAAAAAAGGAAAGAAAATTTAAATGTTAATTAAAACAGAACAAGCTAAATATATTATTTTCTTATTATTGAAGGGAATTATTCATAAAAGACATATAGTACAGCCCAATGTGAAAGCACCCAACTGTAACCCCAGTACTAGGGAAACTGAGGCAGGATGACCTTAACTCATAAATTTATATATCAAGTT
Source organism: Ctenomys sociabilis (assembly GCA_004027165.1). Taxonomy (NCBI): domain Eukaryota; kingdom Metazoa; phylum Chordata; class Mammalia; order Rodentia; family Ctenomyidae; genus Ctenomys; species Ctenomys sociabilis. Next base: position 26,060 of record PVKA01006632.1, on the reverse strand, counting down.
CAAGGTCACCTTGTACAGCTATGTAGTATACAGCCAGTCTGTTTTTCTTTTTGTCTACTTGTTATATGAGGCTGGGTCCTGCTATACATTCTAACCTGGTCTTGAATTCACTATGGACTCCAGGCTGGCCTTAAACTCACAGTGCTGCTCCTCTGCCTGGCCTCTGAGTCCTGGCATTTCACGTGTGTCCTGCCACACCTCGCTGCCTGTAGCCTACTTTTATATGATGCTTCAATAACGTAAGCTTTGTTGGATGAGTGATTCAGCATCTCCATGGTGGAGCTGGTAAAAACCTGGAGGAATGAAGGAAGCAGGGAAGGCCAGATGTGTTAGACAACAATGCTGGGGGAAGTGGTGCCCACAGTAGAGGTTGATAGCAGCAAGCAATCAATGTCAGGCTCTACATTTAAAAAAAATTTTTTAGCCGGGCGTGGTGGCTCAGGTCTGTAATTCCAGCACTTGGGAGGCTGAGGCAGGAGGATTGTTGTGAGTTCGAGACCAGTCTGAGCTACAAAGTGAGCTTGAGGCAAGCCTGAACTGCATAGTGAGACCCTGTCTCAAAAAGACAAAAAAATAAAAATAAAAATAAAAAAATAAAAAAAAATAAAATTTTTTTTTTTTTTTTTTATGTATTTAGTTCAGGGTCTACAGGGTCTCAATGTGCAGATCAGACTCATAGTGATTCTATTTTCAGCCTCCCAAGTGCTGGGATTACAGGCATGTCACCATGCCCAGTCTCTATTTAAATCTTTATTTAATTGGTACAGGGTCTTGCTACCAGCTGGACTCGTATTGATCCTCCTGTCTCAGCCTCCCCAGAGCTGGGATTACAGGCATACATCACTGTCTTGGTGGCTGGCTTAACATCGGGCCTGCACAGCCTGAGGTAAGAGGGACTGAACCTTGGTCCTTGCACTTGCTAGGAAGGTGCTTAGACAACCAAGCTATCTTCCTGGGCCATTTTCCCTTTTTTTGCATTAAGGAAAACTGAAGGCAGAATTGTTGAACTTAGGCCTAAGTGACAAACCTGCCAAACTTCAAATGGAACTGAAGGATGGCTATAAACATAGCTCAAACGTGGGGAGACATAAAATGTGGATGAAGCAGTGGATGGCAGCATGAATATCTGTAATCCTAGGGGAAGCTGGAACAAGAGGATTATAATAGGGCCCCCAACACCTCTTTTGAGACAGGGTCTCGCTATGTAGTCCAGGCTGGTCTTGAAGTGTCTATGTAGCCTCCACTGAACTCAAACTTGTGATCTTGCTGCCCAGCCTCCCTAGTACTTCAATAAAGGGTATGTGCCATCACATCCAGCTCATAGGTCCACCCTTATCGCATAACGCTAATTAGCGACAAGGTCAGAGATCTAAGCACAAAATGCATACACACAGGCAATCTCAGGTCACCCCAGAAGTGTCTACAATTTAGGTACATCATTATCATACTATGCAACTGTATGGATTGACTTGTCATTATATGTTTAATTTTAAATCATTTTTTTAATAGAGGTTAAGAGTAGAAAATTTACTGGAGAATAGTTCCTGAGAGATAGAAGGAGTCTGAACTTTAAAATATGAAGAACCCACTTGCTCAGTGAGAAAGGAAAACTGTTACTTACCCGGGGTATGAAGAATTCATCAGCACTGAACTTATAAAGCCATTCATCCAAAAAGTGAAACAGAAGAGACAGCAAGTCATCTCCTACACGGGATTAAAAAGGGCCGTTAACAGTAAAAGGTTTAATAACCCTGGTCTCTAAAACCATGTTTCAATTTAAAAATGCAATGAATTTCTTAGGCTAGTTGAAAAAGGAAAAATAGGTTCATCAATCAAATTAGTTCTTACTGTAAAAATACACTCAAGATGCAAAATACAGAACATCTGTAGATTGACTTTTTCCTTGTGCATATATCAGTTACCTTGGGCTTCGACTTCCACTGTCTGGAGGGGCTCCACAGTCCCAGTGTCAGTCATGTAAGAAAACATGGCCATGGCACACTGCTCAAATGCTTCCTCCAAAGTCTCCCCCCATGCATGCAGCCTAGAGAGAGAAATGTGTGTTTTGTGTAGCATAATCCACAGCAAGAGAGAAAATGCAATGGCAAAGTCCAAATAAAATCAGCTTGGTAAACACAAAACTAAAGGAATACATATATTTTTTTCTGGGGCCGGGGAGATGGCTCAGTAGAATAACTACTTGCCTGGCAAGCACAAGGGCCTGAGTTCAATCCCTGGTTCTGGGAAAAAAAAAAAAAAAAAAAAAAATATATATATATATATATATTTTTTTTTTTTTTTTCTTTTCATAGTAGTGAGAATTGAATTGAGGGCCTTCACACTGAGGAGGTACAAGGGCTGGCCAAATAGCTCAGTGGATTAAAGTGCCTGCAAGCAGGCACAGAGGCCAGGGGTTCAAGCCCCGGGCCTGCCCGCCCCAGCCCTGGGAGACAGTGATTGAGACTGGGCGTGGTGGCACCTATAATCCCAGCTCTTGGAGGCTGAACAGGCAGATCACTATGAGTCCAATCTACTAGTAAGACCCTGAGCATCCTGTAGACCCTTCCCTAAAAAAACATACTGAGCTACATCCCCATCCCTTTTCAGATTATTTTATTTGACAGAGGGTCTTGCTAAACTGCCCAGGCTAGCCGCCTGCCTCAGCTTCCCAGAGTAATGAAATCAGAGGCATGCACCATCACACCTAGCGGGGCACTACAAGCTTTTAAATTATCATTTTCATGTTCAAAACAGAAGAACCCCATTGAAAGTAGAAAACAGTCAAAACTTAAAACTAGGGACACCCATATTAAAATATTCAACCTTCCTATTTAGCAGCAGCTTCAAAGGAATAAGGTCCAGATGTACTCACTGGACATCTGCTGTATGATCCAAATCTGAAGGAGAGAAGGAAAAACACAAGTCACTCAACTTGATGCTCAACAACACAGGAAAGTAACATGTCCATTCTTAAGAACACTGTCCTGAAAACAAGAAAAATGTAAGGTAGCCCAGAGTTTTGGCTGTTTAGTTACTATGCAAAGTTAACCGTTGTTAAGGGTTGGCTTCTTTAGTTGTTTTGGAGTATTTTGGTTTTGTTGGTTTTTTAATTTTTTATTTTTAGGGAAGGGTCTATTGGGTGTTCAGGGTCTCATTACTAGATGGGACTCATAGTGATCCACCTGTTTACAGCCTTCCAAAGGCTGGGATTACAAGTACTTGCCACCATGCCCAATCTCAATTGCTGGGAGGGAGGCAGCATAGCAGGCTTGGGGCCTCGAACCCTTGGCCTCTGTGCCTACTGGCAGGTTCTATCCCCAGAACCTGCCCCCGGGGTGTGCTGATACAGCAATTGACACTGGGCTGGTGGCACTGGCCTGTAATCCCAGCTTTTGGGAGGCTGTAAACAGGAGAATCACTACAAGTCCCACCTAGTAGTGAGACTCTGAATACCCTATAAGGCCCTTCCTTAAAAACAGAAAAACAAACAAACAAAAAATCTCAATGACCAGCAAAGATGTTAAACTAAAGAAAATGACAAGTTGTCTATCTATTTTTTTTTTTTTTTTTGAGACAGGGTCTCACCATGTAGTTCAGATCAGCCTTGAACTCACTTTGTAGTCAAGGCTACAGTCTGAACTACAGAGTAAAAATATACTGTCTCAAAAAGACAAAAAAAAAAAAAAAAAAAAAAAAAAAAAAAAAAAAAAAAAAAAAAAAAAAAAAAAAAAAAAAAAAAAAAAAGCAAGCCCAATGGACATCAATAAAAGATAAATATAATAGTACAGTGGAAGATTCCTCAGCAATAAAAATGTAAACTACCGCACATGCATTAGTATGAATCTCCAATTATGCTGAGAACTGCAGAACGCTTACTATAAAACTTCATCCAAACCCCAGCACTTGATCAAACTATCAAAGTTTCAAAGTGTACAAGGATGTACTGTTAAATGTACTGTAGCAGCCCTAGGATGGCCAGGGTATGCAGACACGTGAGACTTCAGCAGGGACAGAATTCACTGTTTCGGTTGTTCAACATCTGACTTCCTTTACTTAGATAAGCCAGTTCTAAAAAGGGCTTACAATTTTGAATACAGTGCATGTCTCCCACAAGTCAGAAGTACCTTTCAAGGATCCAAGAGACATTCCTTTGAAATGTAATCATCTGAAAACAACAGGCCTCTGTGTCCTGGTCTTGGTGGGAAGACAGAATGTTATGTTCCATCACCAGAGCTAGCAGATATAACTAGCCTCACTACATTTTTACACTGACAACTTTTCAGACTTCAGCACTTCTCTCATTCTTCAGACCCTTTACCCTTCCCTCTTCATTCCCCCTGTAAAACACCCTATCATCACTGTATACACTGGAGTCGGACTCAGCTTTTTCTATTGTCAGTAGTTACTGGAAAAAAAAAAAAAACCAAAAACAAATCTGCTTTAACTAGTGTCCAGCTATATTACTTGTAACAGAGGTCAAACCAGAAATAAAGGAACCTACATGTGTGACTGTTTATACAAAACTCTGAAACGGAAAAAAATGAGTGTAAAAAAATTTTTTTTTAAAAATAAGGTCTCACTATATAGTTCAGACTGGCCTTGAACTTGCTTATGCTGGCCTAGAACTCATGGTGATCCTCTTGCCTCAGCCTCTGGAGTGCTGGGATTACAGCCCCTTGCTTAGGCTACAGGTTTGTTTGTTTTTCTCCTTTTATTTTGATACTTTTTTTTTTTTTCTGATCCTTTTGAGACAGTGTCTCACTATGCAGTTCAGGCTGGCCTTAAGCTCATTTTTAGTACAGGATGGCCTTGAATTCCTGGAAATTTTTCTGTCTCAGCCTCTGGAATGCTAGTGTTATAGGCATGTGCCACCACACCCAATTCTCTTTATTAAATTTTGGGACAGGGTGTTGCTAAATTGCCTGGCCTGGGTTGAACCTGCAAACCTTGTGCCTCAGTGTCTCAGAGTTACTGATGTGTATCATCAGCCCTAGCTAACATAAATTATATTCTATGAAAAATACCTATATTGCCCAAAAGAGCTACTAATGTAGCTCAGGGCAAAGGCCCTGCTCAATCTTCCGTACCATATGTAAAAGAAAATAATGCACTAGATTTTCTCTTGTCTTTAACTCTTCAGTACCAAGGACTGACCTAGATTCGTTCAGTGTTTAACCACTGAGCTAAAAAAAAAACAAAAAAAAAAAAAAAAAAAGGGGCCGGGGACATGGCTCAGTGGAATAAGCGCTTCCCTCACAAGCACAAGAGCCTGAGTTCAATCATCGGTTTCGTAAAAAAAAAAACAAAAAACACTGAGCTACACCTCCAATCAACATTCATTATTCTTATCCTCTGATAACAGAACTGAGACAGAAGGATAGATAATGAATGTAGCTTGTCTAATCACTGTACAAAAAAAAAAAAAGCAAAACCAGCTTTTTTTTTTTTTTAAACCAAAAATGGAAGTTTTACACAAAGTCAGGAATCCCTTTATCGATGGTGGGAAGCTACACACACTTGTAATTCCAGCTACTCAAGGTTGGAGAGGGAGGACCACAAGTTCATGAATAACCAGGGCAATATGGTAGAGCAACCCTTAATCGCTAGCACCGAAAAAGGAAAGCGGAGCAGGAGGGAAAGAAGGAAAAATGAACAAATTCCCTTCTTAGTTTTCCCGCCACCCCCAACTTGGTCACAAATTAGCTATCCCATTTTTGAGAGACGCAAGAGACAACCTCTAGAATTCTTTAAATATAACTCTCAGCCGGTGGTTGTGACAAATATCTGCACGTATCTGTGATCCTGCGGAAAGCTGGGACAACAAAGATCAACCAGCCTGGGTTATCTAGGGCCTTTGTGAGACATTATCTCGAAATAAAAATTGAAAGTGTCTCGGGGTGTAGTTCAGTGTGAATGCTCTTAGTACCGGGTAAAAACAAAACTCAAATACAGGGCCGACGAAATTGCTCAGCGGTCTAAAGCACCTGCTTAGTCAAATTTAGGCAAGCTCAGGGAACACAATTCGATCCCCACGCCAGCCCCGCCCCCACGGTGGGCTGAGCGGGACACGCACACACAATCAGATACAATGATCGTTACAATTAGTGCGTTAATTAAATTCAAAAAGAAAAAAATGTGATTAGGCACATGTGGAAAAAGTTTAAGGGACTGCAAATGTTAGGAGCCTACATCTGTTAACTCTCAAGCCAGATAGCTTTTTTCCTTCATCATATCCTGGGAGAAGTACAAGGCTAGATAATACAGAGCGCACACAGGGCACAACTGGATGACGCCTGAAACACCTGTGGGGCCAGGTACCTGGCGAGGTTGGAAGCAGCAAGTAAGGTGCCTAGGACGCCGCAGAAAGAAGTGAGCTATCTACTTACATTCGTACTTCCGAATAACTGGAGGATACTTGGCCTTGATTGCTTTTTGCTCCTCAGTTAAATTGTAATCTCTAACATCTTCTTCCTGCGCCATAATTGTTGAACCGAAGGCTCTACTTCCGCCCTTCCCCTGTCGGACTTCGGTCCAGCGTTACAACTTCCGGAATAGGCCCCGCCCCTTCAGCACGTTCTTAAAGGACTAGGATTCGATTCTTGGAGCGCACTAGAGCTTGTCAGCCCCTAACAATTATATCTGCATTGTCCTGCTTGGATCGTATATTTAAAGTCTAAGATCCCATCTTCTGTGCTTGTTTATAAGTCGCTTTTTTCTATGGACAGAAAAATTTAAGGACAACTTGGTTAACATACTTCTGGATCTAAGTGTCGAGGCTTTTTCTTTCGCCTAGTCCCCAGAGTTAATAACTAGACCCAAAAACATTGTAGATTTTTTCATCTCAGTATCATGCTCGGAGAAAGCCGTTAGCGTACAGTAACATCCCTTAAGAAAATGGCTGCCCCCGGGAGTGTAAGGCCTAAACCTCTCACGTGATCGGTTTGGGCACAGTCCCCATCGGCCCGGGGGCGCGCGCAATCTGGAAATCGGCTACGGGAGGGGGAACGGAGCGCGCGTCTAGGCCCCGCGGGAAGCAACTGTATGTACCAGGATTGGCCGAGAATGTGGTTTCCCCGCCCATTCCGCCGTTTCGTGATCTCTGGTTGGTCGATGTTGGCGCGAAGGCGCGCGAGCCCGCCCTCACGCAGGGGCCGCAGGAAACAATAGAGGCTGCGCGCGCTGAGTGAGCGCCCGCTGCCTCCCGGCCCCTCCCGTGTCGTTCGGCGGTAGGGTCCTCTGACTTTCCTGCGACCATGGCTGACAAGGAAGGTGAGGGTTCCGGGGCCGTCCCTGGAGGGCGAGAGGTGCTGGTACTGCGTCGAGGCCTGTACACGGCCTAGTACGGAGGCAGGCCCGGCCGCAGCCCTAACTCCGCAGGCGTAAGGAGGGTGCTCCCGGCGAGGCGGGCGAACGGATGCGCGTTGCCTCTGAGCGAAGTCGGTGGCGGGGTCCCTACGGGCATACATCCCCTTGTCTTCCCCATGGCCGCCCCGCGCAGCCCTCACTTCAGGTCCGGAGCGCGGCCGCTCGCCGGCGTTGTGGACTTCGCGAATGGGAGCGCGCGACTAAGGCCCGGCCCATCGTCCCCATGGTTAGCGGATTTATGGCCCGCGAAGGTGGACAGCAGTGTTAGTGCTGCGCCCGGGGAGGGGGGGACGGACGGAGGGGATGAGTTGAAATTTACCCTCTCAGAATTAGAGCGAAGGCGCCACGCCGAAAGGCTTTGGAGAGATGTACTCGGCTCCTTTTCTATACGCTAATTTGATTTGTTTAAAAAAATTTTAGCAGCCTTTGACGATGCAGTGGAAGAACGTGTGATCAACGAGGAGTACAAGATATGGAAAAAGAATACACCGTTTCTTTATGATTTGGTGATGACCCATGCTCTGGAGTGGCCCAGCCTAACAGCACAGTGGCTTCCAGATGTAACCAGGTGACATGAATCTCTTGAATGTTACTTTGCTATCTCTTTGGTGTACATTTCTCTCGGTCGTCAGAGAGAGCGCGGATCAAATCCTTTTAGTTAGTGACTTTTTTTCCTCTAGGTCAAAAAAGAAACAGAATGTAAAATTTGCGGTTTTCCTGGCAAGAGAGACTATGTCGATGTTGATGTTTTGTTTCGTTTTCTCTCTGATACCTAGTTGAATAGCTGCCTTACAGCTATAGTTAACCGAATAATATAAAATATGTCAGCCTTCAAAAAAATATTCGGAATCCTCTTCATTTGACAAAATGCATTTCATTTCTCACAGTCCTTTGCAGTAGTTGGTTAATACAAAGATAAATATGGGACCTGCTTTCAAGGAGCACATTGTCCCCTTGAAGAAGTAGATAGCAACTAGTAAGTATAGTCATATGTGATGAGTGTAATTACACAAATAATTAGGGTACTTAGAAGACACCTGAAAGGGCCTGGAGATACAGACCTGGGTACCATTCGTGGTACCAAACAAAGACACATCTGAGCACCTTGTGCACCTTGTACATGGAGGCTGAGGTAAAAGGTTCCAAGGTGGACAACTTAGACACTGGTTCAGGATAAAAAGGATGGAGAATGTGGCTTGGTGGTAGAGTGCTGGTCTAGCAAACCCCTAGGTTCTGTACCCAGTAGAGATGGAGGGGGGACCTGAAGGTGTCATTGTATAGTTCTCATCTAAGGAAGTTGGATATGATGAGCACACATGTTCTTTTTTTTTTTCCTTAACTTTGACAAAGTTTTTATTTTAATAATGATAAATCATAAAAATCAGTTGATCCTACTTAGTGTTAAATATCAAATTGAAAAATCACACATGAATAAACGGTTACAACTCCTATGTAAGTCAGTTACTACATGCTGGAATAATGCACAGTGACGGGGAGCAAGTCAAGCCCCGTGCAGCAACTGTCCTTCTCTAAGCACACATATTCTTTATAGATAGCTTATTCTAACTGAGGGGGCAGCATAACTTATTGAGCTTAAATTTATTGAGGTGCTATTAGGTTGCACATATCAGTATGCACAAATTAATTATAATTGCTCTAGCAGGCACAAAAAAATAAAAAAAGGTGTTCCTTCATGTGGGATGTCAGGATTAGCTTCCAGAAGTGACAATGAAAGGATAAAAGTGAACATAGTTACTTTTTGTTTGGTGGTGGTGGTGGTGGTGGTGGTGGTGGTGGTTGAGGTTTTTTTTTTTTTTGGTCCCCAGTACTAGGAATTGAACTCAGGACCTTGTGCTTGCCAGGCAAGCGCTTACTCTACTAAGTATCTCCCTGGCCCCTGAGATGTGGTCTTGTTGAGTGGCTAGGCTAGGCTCAAACTTGGTAAACTACTTGTCTTCCTAAAGCTGAAATAAGAAAACAAATTCACCTTACCCAGAGAATAGATTTGCTGACTCCCATCACAGAAAAACAATTTTCAGTCATCTGAATAACTGCTATGAAGACAATAATGTGCAGTGTATTAATTATTGTAACTGACCTAACCTGTTTTGAAGCTGTTTCATTGCTATTTTATTTTTTCTTATTAAAATTAATAAAAAAGCCAGGCGTGGTGGCGCATGCCTGTAATCCCAGCACTCGGGAGGCTGAGGCAGGAGGATTGTTGTGAATTCAAGGCCAGCCTGAGCTACAAAGTGAGCTTAAGGCCATCCTGAACTGCATAGTGAGACCCTGTCTCAAAAAGACAAAAAAAA